>JAYKQN010000065.1:205000-212500 GCA_036785175.1 Eupleurogrammus muticus | reverse complement strand
GTGTGTGTGTGTGTGTGTGTGTGTGTGTGTGTGAGATGATGAAGATGATGTTCGGCAAGATGAGAAAGTCATAAACGTTTTAAAATACAGGTTTAAAACCATTCATAGGGTTTTTAAGTAGTTTTGATGACATAAAATGTCAAACGCTGCAGAATGATCAATTTTAAATATTTATTCCACCTACAACATAAAACACATGCTATCAACTGTAGCATGTGTTCATTTTATTTTAAACCTTAGAATAATAGAATAAAACAACTTTCAGGTATTACACCACATGACTTTTTGCCATTGTCCTATTTATCAGTTTCTGATAAATTTAAAACTTTCAGCATCAACCTGAGACAAAGTTTGATAGTTTCTTATTTCTGAGCTGTGTCAGTTATCAGAACATCAACTATCAACATTTCATAAAGTTCGACCCACCACCCATCCCCATCTACTTTTTCTTTGACATACATGAATATAAAATCAACCCAAAGCTCCGTTTCTCTCCATATTTTCTTTACATTAGCGTTGCAGCCTGTGAGCAGAGTACGAGAATCCAATGCATTAGAAATCAACCCAAACGCGAAACGTCTGTTCCGATTCTGCAAGAAAAAAAACACTTTCCATCAAGTTCATTAAAGTTATCGCTGCCTATGGAGCTCTCATTATTCCCAAAATTCCTGTAACTCATCATGCGAGCGGCAGTGCAAGTTTATTTTTTTTCCAAAACCGACAAATCTCCACGTTACAGTCGGCTTGAAAGAGCAGGGAGAATAAAACCCGGGTTGTGAAGGTGTCTGTGTATAATATAATAGCTATATATATAATGAGGAGTGTGGGAGGCTCAGAGAAGAACACTGAGGTTGAACTGTCTTCATCACTGTTGCCTCTGCTGAGCCTCTAATCTGCCATCACCTGCCATCCTCCTAATGACTTCTATTCTATTCCTGGCTGCAGAAATGAAGCTGCTGCTCAGCTCTCTGAGGATTCTCCTGCAGCCTGGTATCAGCGCTGTGCTGTAACTGTGACACACGTTTCAGGGACAATGAAACGTGTTGACAGGTTAATCACGAAGAATTAAACCGGCTTTTTCATACAGTTTCGTGCATGTGTCACAGCACAGGTTCCCCTTTCTGTGTCTGCAGCTCTGCTGAACGTCACTGTTTCTGCTGCAGTTCAGGCTAGAAAAAGATCGTGTTTGGTTTAAATCAAATATGATGTGACAAATGAATGTCCGGCAACATGATTGATGGAAACAGTCAGCGTCTAAAATATAAACATATCTGAGCGGCAAGGAACCGCTATTCTGATCGGATTCATCATCAGAATAGTTGTTGATTAGTAATAGACTGATTGTTGCTTTAACACGTGATTACAGAAACAGAAGCTGTTGTTTCCCTGAGCTCAGTATCAATCATATTAAGTTTCCCCTTGCATGTAATAAGTGTGAAAGTTGTTTTTAAATGTCACTAATTTGTTTTAAGTGATGTGAAGAAAACTTTGAGTCATTTCTGTCTCTAATTATAACCAGCAGCCAGACTCAGATTCTACCTCTACACTCTGCATATAAATTGAGACTTGATGCTTGTGGCGAAATGCAAATTAGATGTAAACTGCTGTGAGTTCGGCTCCAGCAGATGATTCAAATCTGGGCCAACGAGAAGAGAAACGAATATTCTGCCTCACACACACAGACGTGACTGGACTGAAGAAACAGTCAAGAAACAGGATTATACTGCAGCAGCAGTGTTAGCAGCAGCATTATGCTGCAGCAGCAGTGTTAGCAGCAGCATTATGCTGCAGCAGCAGTGTTAGCAGCGGCATTCTGCTGCAGCAGCAGTGTTAGCAGCGGCATTCTGCTGCAGCAGCAGTGTTAGCAGCAGCATTATGCTGCAGCATCAGTGTTAGCAGCAGCATTCTGCTGCAGCAGCAGTGTTAGCAGCAGCATTATGCTGCAGCATCAGTGTTAGCAGCAGCATTCTGCTGCAGCAGCAGTGTTAGCAGCGGCATTATGCTGCAGCAGCAGTGTTAGCAGCAGCATTCTGCTGCAGCAGCAGTGTTAGCAGCGGCATTATGCTGCAGCAGCAGTGTTAGCAGCAGCATTCTGCTGCAGCAGCAGTGTTAGCAGCGGCATTCTGCTGCAGCAGCAGTGTTAGCAGCAGCATTATGCTGCAGCAGCAGTGTTAGCAGCAGCATTCTGCTGCAGCAGCGGTTCCAGCAGACTGAAGCTGCTGTAATTCATCTCAGTGATGTGTCTGACCTTGTGAGTGATGCGCTAAGCTCGGTCCCGTGTAGAAATGCACGCTTGCACACTTTATGCACGAACGGACATGCAGCCCACACACTAAACAGGACAGCCGCTCCGCCACCAGCACACACAGCAGAGATGGCGTGCAGCACGTCTACACAGTCAATCCCTAATCGTGCTTCTTCCTGCATAATCACACTTTTCCACAGGAACACACTCACTCGTAAAATTGACATTTTCTTTCCATTAAAAGGCTCCGTTGGGCATCAGCTGTTCTAAATGACGCCTGTGCTGCTGCAGACAACACTTTTCTTCCTCTCAGTGGCATCACAGTGGGAACTCACTGCTGTGTACATATTGTTTTTTGTTGTAGCAGATCACTGGTGTATTATGAAGAATATAATCATGTCCCTGTGATTAGTGATTTATTCTTGCTGCTGAAGAACAGAGCAGAAAGATGTTAAATGTTAATGCCAGTGAAGGATGATAGAATGATGAATATATTTTGGCCTGAGTAGACTCATAGATGTGCTGTATTATTGCTCATTATTGATGGATAACGTTTCTGTGTTGAGGATACCTGTGTTAGTGTGTAATGTAACGCTGTGATAAATGATGTACAGCAGGAATCCAACACACTGTAGATCTCATTACATCTCACCGCAGGCAACTGCTTCTGTCTCCGTGGAGACATGTCGACATTATGTCTCGTAAAGAACAGTAGAACACGTTTAATTTAAACCAATGTCAAAGAGCTGTGTGTGCACAGATCAGTTCAGGAGCATTACAGGTTAAAATAATGTAGGTTATAGACTGTAGGTTAGAGGCTGTAGGTTATAGACTGTAGGTTATAGGCTGTAGGTTATAGACTGTAGGTTATAGACTGTAGGTTATAGGCTGTAGGGTATATACTGTAGGTTATAGACTGTAGGTTATAGACTGTAGGTTATAGGCTGTAGGGTATATACTGTAGGTTAGAGGCTGTAGGTCATAGGCTGTAGGTTATAGGCTGTAGGTTATAGACTGTAGGTTATAGGCTGTAGGTTATAGGCTGTAGGTTATAGACTGTAGGTTATAGACTGTAGGTTAGAGGCTGTAGGTTATAGACTGTAGGTTATATACTGTAGGTTATAGACTGTAGGTTATAGGCTGTAGGTTATAGACTGTAGGTTATAGACTGTAGGTTATAGGCTGTAGGTTATAGGCTGTAGGTTATAGACTGTAGGTTATAGGCTGTAGGTTATAGACTGTAGGTTATAGACTGTAGGGTATATACTGTAGGTTATAGACTGTAGGTTATAGACTGTAGGTTATAGGCTGTAGGGTATATACTGTAGGTTATAGACTGTAGGTTATAGGCTGTAGGGTATATACTGTAGGTTAGAGGCTGTAGGTCATAGGCTGTAGGTTATAGGCTGTAGGTTATAGACTGTAGGTTATAGGCTGTAGGTTATAGGCTGTAGGTTATAGGCTGTAGGTTATAGACTGTAGGTTATAGGCTGTAGGTTAGAGGCTGTAGGTCATAGGCTGTAGGTTATAGGCTGTAGGTTATAGACTGTAGGTTATAGGCTGTAGGTTATAGACTGTAGGTTATAGGCTGTAGGTTAGAGGCTGTAGGTTATAGGCTGTAGGTTATAGGCTGTAGGTTATAGACTGTAGGTTATAGGCTGTAGGTTATAGACTATAGGTTATAGACTGTAGGTTAGAGGCTGTAGGTTATAGGCTGTAGGTTATAGACTGTAGGTTAGAGGCTGTAGGTTATAGACTCTAGGTTATAGGCTGTAGGTTATAGACTGTAGGTTATAGGCTGTAGGTTATAGACTGTAGGTTATAGGCTGTAGGTTATAGGCTGTAGGTTATAGGCTGTAGGTAAGAGGCTGTAGGTTATAGGCTGTAGGTTATAGACTGTAGGTTAGAGGCTGTAGGTTATAGACTCTAGGTTATAGGCTGTAGGTTATAGACTCTAGGTTATAGACTGTAGGTTATAGACTGTAAGTTAGAGGCTGTAGGTTATAGACTGTAGGTTATAGACTGTAGGTTAGAGGCTGTAGGTTATAGACTGTAGGTTATAGGCTGTAGGTTATAGGCTGTAGGTTATAGACTGTAGGTTATAGGCTGTAGGGTATATACTGTAGGTTATAGACTGTAGGTTATAGACTGTAGGTTATAGACTGTAGGTTATAGGCTGTAGGTTATAGACTGTAGGTTATAGACTGTAGGGTATATACTGTAGGTTAGAGGCTGTAGGTTATAGACTGTAGGTTATAGATTGTAGGTTATAGGCTGTAGGTTATAGGCTGTAGGGTATATACTGTAGGTTAGAGGCTGTAGGTTAGAGGCTGTAGGTTATAGGCTGTAGGTTATAGACTGTAGGTTATAGGCTGTAGGTCATAGGCTGTAGGTTATAGACTGTAGGTTAGAGGCTGTAGGTTATAGACTGTAGGTTATAGATTGTAGGTTATAGGCTGTAGGTTATAGGCTGTAGGGTATATACTGTAGGTTAGAGGCTGTAGGTTAGAGGCTGTAGGTTATAGACTGTAGGTTATAGACTGTAGGTTATAGACTGTAGGTTAGAGGCTGTAGGTTATAGACTGTAGGTTATAGGCTGTAGGTTATAGGCTGTAGGTTATAGACTGTAGGTTATAGGCTGTAGGGTATATACTGTAGGTTATAGACTGTAGGTTATAGACTGTAGGTTATAGACTGTAGGTTATAGGCTGTAGGTTATAGACTGTAGGTTATAGACTGTAGGGTATATACTGTAGGTTAGAGGCTGTAGGTTATAGACTGTAGGTTATAGATTGTAGGTTATAGGCTGTAGGTTATAGGCTGTAGGGTATATACTGTAGGTTAGAGGCTGTAGGTTAGAGGCTGTAGGTTATAGGCTGTAGGTCATAGGCTGTAGGTTATAGACTGTAGGTTATAGGCTGTAGGTCATAGGCTGTAGGTTATAGACTGTAGGTTAGAGGCTGTAGGTTATAGACTGTAGGTTATAGATTGTAGGTTATAGGCTGTAGGTTATAGGCTGTAGGGTATATACTGTAGGTTAGAGGCTGTAGGTTAGAGGCTGTAGGTTATAGGCTGTAGGTTATAGACTGTAGGTTATAGGCTGTAGGTCATAGGCTGTAGGTTATAGACTGTAGGTTAGAGGCTGTAGGTTAGAGGCTGTAGGTTATAGGCTGTAGGTAATTGAGGTATAGAGATAATATTTATGTAGTTGGGGGTTCTGTCCCAGCAGCATTCATTCCTGTAAAGGTGAATCTCAGGTAAACAAGCAGCTGTGATTTAGCTGAAGGCTTCTGCTGCTCAGCAGGAGGAGTCTCACTTTGATTATTTCTGACAGAGCTGAAACCTGCTGCACCTCACACACACACACACACACACACACACACACACACACACACACACACACACACACACACCAGCTGAGGTTTTCTTTATCAAATTATATCTCCTGTTTGACATGTTGATAGATTTTTATTCATGCTGAATCTTAATTAACATTAAAATCATCTGCTGCTCTGCTCATGTTTTTAGATGTTTGTGTATGTGACTTTTTCATTTTTTAGTTTATTCTACAGAAGCTCCAAATGTCCATAATCATTATTCATTGTCCTTATCTCCCCATCACATTTTAATTATCTTGTGATCTAGGTATAAAAAAGCTTGTTCATTTATAAATTGACTCTACGGTTCTTCAAAATAAAACATGTATACATACGTGTATACATAGACCAGTGCAATACATTTATAATCATATTTATATATACCTGTATATATCTGTATATATCTGTATATTGTTTTTTAATTTAATTTTTTTATTTTTTTTCCTTTTTTAAATTTTTAAAAACATTTTTGTAACTTTTCTAATGCTGCTGTAGCACTGTGAATTTCCCCACTGTGGGACAATAAAGGAGCTATCTAATCTAATCTAATCTAATCTAATCTAATCTAATCTAATCTCATCTAATCTCATCTAATCTAATTGTGTTTCAGATTAGTGAAATATGTATTCTGTTTATAAAAAAGCAGAAAATCATTCAAATACTTTACAGCAGATGTTAGGTGAAGACTCTATGCTTCTGGTGTCATTAGCCTTCAGTTTACACTTTTCCATATGTTTTATACTGTTACTCACACACAACCTGACCAATAGTTGTAATGCAGAAACTTTATTTAGGTGCAGACAGAATTGTTTTATTTTGAAAAGACACTAGACAGATGTAATGTGTGCAAATTAACAGACGCAGGTTGTTAATGATAGGATGCATCTTAAGATCACAAAATAATTATTAATTATCTAAATAATTTAATAGTTGAAGAATTTATTAGTTGAGTTCAATGTGAATTCAGCACATCAGGCCTGATGTTAAACACCCTGTGAGGAAACTCACCACACATTATTTCTGTGGCAGCGATGATCCATCACAGAAAACGGTTCCGTGCAGGAGGAAAACCGCCAAAATAAAGCTGGCGATGAACCGTCAGGGACATTCGCTGAAGAGTCGACTGGCTCTGACATCTGCAAACACAGCATCTGTATCTTCAACATACGACTTTAGCAAGTAATACCACATTTATTCATATTTAGATGCTATGGTGGATCTAGTAGCTAACTGTTGTGTTAGCTACTAGACTATCTATCACACACAGATATATACACAAACAAAGGCATATACACACTCACATAGATATATACACATAGATATAAACACACATAAATATATACACATAGAGATATACACATAGATATATACACAACTAGATCTTTGCTCTGTGATCCACCGATCCAGTCTCTGCTCTGTGATCCACTGATCCAGTCTCTGCTCTGTGATCCACTGCTCCAGTCTCTGCTCTGTGATCCACTGATCCAGTTTTTGCTCTGTGATCCACTGATCCAGTCTCTGCTCTGTGATCCACTGATCCAGTCTCTGCTCTGTGATCCACTGATCCAGTTTTTGCTCTGTGATCCACTGATCCAGTCTCTGCTCTGTGATCCACTGATCCAGTCTTTCCTCCAACTCGTACCACCTGTCTTATGTCTTAAACTCAGCTGTGTAGCTGATTTCCTTCAGTTTAAACTGTGCTTTATCAGCGTGTCTCTTTACCATTTTCAGGTTGTTAAAACAACGATGTTCTGCATAACGCACATCCCCGTTATTTTATCTACAATCCATGCCCACACTTCCCTACATACAGACATAGGGAGCACCAACATTTTGAAGAGAATAGAAGACTTTGATGTGGCCTTATAGTCCTGAAAA
>JAYKQN010000065.1:170000-200000 GCA_036785175.1 Eupleurogrammus muticus | reverse complement strand
GTAACTAACTGATTACTGACTGATTACTGACTGGTAACTGACTGATTACTGACTGATTACTGACTGGTAACTGACTGATTACTGACTGATTACTGACTGGTAACTGACTGATTACTGACTGGTAACTGACTGGTAACTAACTGATTACTGACTGATTACTGACTGATTACTGACTGGTAACTGACTGGTAACTAACTGATTACTGACTGATTACTGACTGGTAACTGACTGATTACTGACTGATTACTGACTGGTAACTGACTGATTACTGACTGATTACTGACTGATTACTGACTGATTACTGACTGGTAACTGACTGATTACTGACTGGTTACTGACTGATTACTGACTGGTAACTGACTGATTACTGACTGGTAACTGACTGATTACTGACTGATTACTGACTGATTACTGACTGATTACTGACTAATTACTGACTGGTAACTGACTGATTACTGACTGATTACTGACTGATTACTGACTGGTAACTGACTGATTACTGACTGATTACTGACTGATTACTGACTGATTACTGACTAATTACTGACTAATTACTGACTGATTACTGACTGATTACTGACTAATTACTGACTGATTACTGACTGATTACTGACTAATTACTGACTGGTAACAGACTGATTACTGACTGGTAACTGACTGGTAACTGACTGATTACTGACTGGTAACTGACTGATTACTGACTGGTAACTGAATGGTAACTAACTGATTACTGACTGATTACTGACTGGTAACTGACTGGTAACTAACTGATTACTAACTGATTACTGACTGATTACTGACTGGTAACTGACTAATTACTGACTGATTACTGACTGATTACTGACTGATTACTGACTGATTACTGACTGATTACTGACTAATTACTGACTGATTACTGACTGATAACTGACTAATTACTGACTGATTACTGACTGATTACTGACTGATTACTGACTGATAACTGACTAATTACTGACTGATTACTGACTGATTACTGACTAATTACTGACTGATTACTGACTGATTACTGACTGATTGCTGACTAATTACTGACTGATTACTGACTGATTACTGACTAATTACTGACTGATTACTGACTAATTACTTACTGGTAACTGACTGATTACTGACTGATTACTGACTGGTAACTGACTGATTACTGACTGATTACTGACTGATTACTGACTGGTAACTGACTGGTAACTGACTGATTACTGACTGATTACTGACTGATTACTGACTGGTAACTGACTGATTACTGACTGGTAACTGACTGATTACTGACTGGTAACTGACTGGTAACTAACTGATTACTGACTGATTACTGACTGGTAACTGACTAATTACTGACTGATTACTGACTAATTACTGACTGATTACTGGCTGATTACTGACTAATTACTGACTAATTACTGACTAATTACTGACTGGTAACTGACTGATTACTGACTGATTACTGACTGGTAACTGACTAATTACTGACTGATTACTGGCTGATTACTGACTAATTACTGACTAATTACTGACTAATTACTGACTGGTAACTGACTGATTACTGACTGATTACTGACTGATTACTGACTAATTACTGACTAATTACTGACTGGTAACTGACTGATTACTGACTGATTACTGACTGATTACTGACGGGCAACTGACTGATTACTGACTGGTAACTGACTGATTACTGACTGATTACTGACTGATTACTGACTGGTAACTGACTGATTACTGACTGATTACTGACTGGTAACTGACTGATTACTGACTGATTACTGACTGATTACTGACTGGTAACTGACTGATTATTGACTGGTAACTGACTGGTAACTAACTGATTACTGACTGATTACTGACTGGTAACTGACTAATTACTGACTGATTACTGACTGATTACTGACTAATTACTGACTAATTACTGACTAATTACTGACTGGTAACTGACTGATTACTGACTGATTACTGACTGATTACTGACTGATTACTGACTAATTACTGACTAATTACTGACTGGTAACTGACTGATTACGGACTGATTACTGACTGATTACTGACTGATAACTGACTAATTACTGACTGATTACTGACTGATTACTGACTGATTACTGACTGATTACTGACTAATTACTGACTGATTACTGACTGATTACTGACTAATTACTGACTGGTAACTGACTGATTACTGACTGATTACTGACTGGTAACTGACTGGTAACTGACTGATTACTGACTGGTAACTGACTGATTACTGACTGGTAACTGACTGGTAACTAACTGATTACTGACTGATTACTGACTGGTAACTGACTAATTACTGACTGATTACTGACTGATTACTGACTGATTACTGACTAATTACTGACTGATTACTGACTGATAACTGACTAATTACTGACTGATTACTGACTGATTACTGACTGATTACTGACTGATAACTGACTAATTACTGACTGATTACTGACTGATTACTGACTAATTACTGACTGATTACTGACTGATTACTGACTGATTACTGACTAATTACTGACTGATTACTGACTAATTACTTACTGGTAACTGACTGATTACTGACTGATTACTGACTGGTAACTGACTGATTACTGACTGATTACTGACTGGTAACTGACTGGTAACTGACTGATTACTGACTGATTACTGACTGATTACTGACTGGTAACTGACTGGTAACTGACTGATTACTGACTGGTAACTGACTGGTAACTAACTGATTACTGACTGATTACTGACTGGTAACTGACTAATTACTGACTGATTACTGGCTGATTACTGACTAATTACTGACTAATTACTGACTAATTACTGACTGGTAACTGACTGATTACTGACTGATTACTGACTGGTAACTGACTAATTACTGACTGATTACTGGCTGATTACTGACGGGTAACTGACTGATTACTGACTGGTAACTGACTGATTACTGACTGGTAACTGACTGATTACTGACTGGTAACTGACTGGTAACTAACTGATTACTGACTGATTACTGACTGGTAACTGACTGGTAACTAACTGATTACTGACTGATTACTGACTGATTACTGACTAATTACTGACTGATTACTGACTGATTACTGACTGATAACTGACTGATTACTGACTGATTACTGACTGATTACTGACTGATTACTGACTGGTAACTGACTAATTACTGACTAATTACTGACTAATTACTGACTGGTAACTGACTGATTACTGACTGATTACTGACTAATTACTGACTGGTAACTGACTGATTACGGACTGATTACTGACTGATTACTGACTGATTACTGACTGATAACTGACTAATTACTGACTGATTACTGGCTGATTACTGACTAATTACTGACTAATTACTGACTAATTACTGACTGGTAACTGACTGATTACTGACTGATTACTGACTGGTAACTGACTAATTACTGACTGATTACTGGCTGATTACTGACTAATTACTGACTAATTACTGACTAATTACTGACTGATAACTGACTGATTACTGACTGATTACTGACTGATTACTGACTAATTACTGACTAATTACTGACTGGTAACTGACTGATTACTGACTGGTTACTGACTGATTACTGACGGGTAACTGACTGATTACTGACTGGTAACTGACTGATTACTGACTGGTAACTGACTGGTAACTGACTGATTACTGACTGATTACTGACTGGTAACTGACTAATTACTGACTGATTACTGGCTGATTACTGACTGATTACTGACTGATTACTGACGGGTAACTGACTGATTACTGACTGGTAACTGACTGATTACTGACTGGTAACTGACTGGTAACTAACTGATTACTGACTGATTACTGACTGGTAACTGACTGGTAACTAACTGATTACTGACTGATTACTGACTGATTACTGACTAATTACTGACTGATTACTGACTGATTACTGACTGATAACTGACTGATTACTGACTGATTACTGACTGATTACTGACTGATTACTGACTGGTAACTGACTAATTACTGACTAATTACTGACTAATTACTGACTGGTAACTGACTGATTACTGACTGATTACTGACTAATTACTGACTAATTACTGACTGGTAACTGACTGATTACTGACTGATTACTGACTGATTACTGACTGATTACTGACTGATTACTGACTGATTACTGACGGGTAACTGACTGATTACTGACTGGTAACTGACTGATTACTGACTGGTAACTGACTGGTAACTAACTGATTACTGACTGATTACTGACTGGTAACTGACTGGTAACTAACTGATTACTGACTGATTACTGACTGATTACTGACTAATTACTGACTGATTACTGACTGATTACTGACTGATAACTGACTGATTACTGACTGATTACTGACTGATTACTGACTGATTACTGACTGGTAACTGACTGATTACTGACTGATTACTGACTGGTAACTGACTGATTACTGACTGATTACTGACTGATTACTGACTGATTACTGACTGGTAACTGACTGATTACTGACTGGTAACTGACTGATTACTGACTGGTAACTGACTGGTAACTAACTGATTACTGACTGATTACTGACTGGTAACTGACTGGTAACTAACTGATTACTGACTGATTACTGACTGATTACTGACTAATTACTGACTGATTACTGACTGATTACTGACTGATAACTGACTGATTACTGACTGATTACTGACTGATTACTGACTGATTACTGACTGGTAACTGACTAATTACTGACTAATTACTGACTAATTACTGACTGGTAACTGACTGATTACTGACTGATTACTGACTAATTACTGACTAATTACTGACTGGTAACTGACTGATTACGGACTGATTACTGACTGATTACTGACTGATTACTGACTGATAACTGACTAATTACTGACTGATTACTGGCTGATTACTGACTAATTACTGACTAATTACTGACTAATTACTGACTGGTAACTGACTGATTACTGACTGATTACTGACTGGTAACTGACTAATTACTGACTGATTACTGGCTGATTACTGACTAATTACTGACTAATTACTGACTAATTACTGACTGGTAACTGACTGATTACTGACTGATTACTGACTGATTACTGACTAATTACTGACTAATTACTGACTGGTAACTGACTGATTACTGACTGATTACTGACTGATTACTGACGGGTAACTGACTGATTACTGACTGGTAACTGACTGATTACTGACTGGTAACTGACTGGTAACTAACTGATTACTGACTGATTACTGACTGGTAACTGACTGGTAACTAACTGATTACTGACTGATTACTGACTGATTACTGACTAATTACTGACTGATTACTGACTGATTACTGACTGATAACTGACTGATTACTGACTGATTACTGACTGATTACTGACTGATTACTGACTGGTAACTGACTGATTACTGACTGATTACTGACTGGTAACTGACTGATTACTGACTGATTACTGACTGGTAACTGACTGATTACTGACTGATTACTGACTGATTACTGACTGATTACTGACTGGTAACTGACTGGTAACTGACTGGTAACTGACTGGTAACTGACTGGTAACTAACTGATTACTGACTGATTACTGACTGATTACTGACTAATTACTGACTGGTAACTGACTGATTACTGACTGATTACTGACTAATTACTGACTGGTAACTGACTGATTACTGACTGGTAACTGACTGGTAACTAACTGATTACTGACTGATTACTGACTGGTAACTGACTGGTAACTAACTGATTACTGACTGATTACTGACTGGTAACTGACTAATTACTGACTGATTACTGACTGATTACTGACTGATTACTGACTAATTACTGACTGATTACTGTCTGATTACTGACTGATAACTGACTAATTACTGACTGATTACTGACTGATTACTGACTGATTACTGACTGATAACTGACTAATTACTGACTGATTACTGACTGATTACTGACTAATTACTGACTGATTACTGACTGATTACTGACTGGTAACTGACTGATTACTGACTGATTACTGACTGATTACTGACTAATTACTGACTGGTAACTGACTGATTACTGACTGATTACTGACTGATTACTAGATGTTGCTTAATGTTCTTAATGTGTTGATGTGCTGTGTATTAGGTATTTTTCAGGGCGTTTTACCGTTAGTTGAGTTAACTTTAGTTTTACTGTTTCAAGCTTCTAAGATCAGGGGATAATGCTGTGTTGCTTTGCCCCAAATACATTTGAATTGGATTGAATAAAGAGACTTGTAACATTATTATATTATAATATTTTATAATATTAGCTGTTTCTGATTGGTTCTTGTTGTTTCCAGGTCACAGAGACTCGTACCGGGCCCCTCGGCTGCAGCAGCTACGACAACCTGGACTCAGTCAGTTCCATCCTGCTGCAGAGTCCTGAGAGCAAGCTGCACCTACAAGGTAAACAACAAACAAACAAGCTGCACCTGCAAGGTAAACAACAAACAAACAAGCTGCACCTGCAAGGTAAACAACAAACAAACAAGCTGCACCTGCAAGGTAAACAACAAACAAACAAGCTGCACCTGCAAGGTAAACAACAAACAAACAAGCTGCACCTGCAAGGTAAACAACAAACAAACAAGCTGCACCTGCAAGGTAAACAACAAACAAACAAGCTGCACCTGCAAGGTAAACAGCAAACACACAAGCCGCACCTGCAAGGTAAACAGCAAACAAACAAGCCGCACCTGCAAGGTAAACAGCAAACAAACAAGCCGCACCTGCAAGGTAAACAGCAAACAAACAAGCCGCACCTGCAAGGTAAACAGCAAACAAACAAGCCGCACCTGCAAGGTAAACAGCAAACAAACAAGCCGCACCTGCAAGGTAAACAGCAAACAAACAAGCTGCACCTGCAAGGTAAACAACAAACACACAAGCTGCACCTGCAAGGTAAACAACAAACACACAAGCTGCACCTGCCTCTGATGGAACCAGTTTCAGATCAGGTGCTTCCTAAATCCTCACAGCTGCATTTTTTCACCCTGAGCCTGAAAGTCTAACTCTGTTTAAGTCGTAATGATCCTAATATCAGACCAGGATAAATAACACAATGGTTTCAGATTCCCTGTAGGCCTGAGGCAACAAACCTGTTTAAACTGTGGTCAAGTGTTTGAAAGGAGTGATTCCTCCTTTGATTCATGTCGATATTAAACCAGTTTCAATCTCAGACTCTGAAGAGGATCATTGCTGAAAGACACAGAATGTCCTGTTGCAGCTTTATTGTCACCAAAGAACATGTATGAGTCGTATGCTCAGAAGACTGATTCAGCAATTAACACACGGCCTGGAAACAGTTCTTTATTCTAGCTTCAGAATAGTGTGTGTGTGTGTGTGTGTGTGTGTGTGTGTGTGTGTGTGTGTGTGGTGATATTAAAGTATATTAATTATGTTTATTAGAACCAGTCCTTAATTCTCATGTCATCAACACAAGTTTAAGTGTAATAATTATCCTCTTCTATTCTCTGCTTCAGATTGAATTCTGTCATTTAATACAGTTCTATTTGCTGTTAGACAAAAACTAAGAAGAACTGAGCCACTCAAGGGCTAAATGACTAATTCAAGTTCAATGAAAGGTCCAGTCAGCTCTGTAGTTTCTACAGTTTGTCCCTTTAATTCACCGACTTATCCGACAAACTTGATGAGATTCGTCACTGATCAGTTTCTCCCCCTTATTTCTCTGCAGCTTCTGTTTTAGTGCTGTTTTGTGTTCTGTGAATAGGTTAAAGCCTCCTGAGGAGAAGCTGAGGTTTGTGATTTGGGGCCAAACAAATAAACTTGACTGAATTTGACCTTGGGGCAACAGTAATAAAACATCGTTGACTCAGAAATCAATGTGTTCTGACAAATAAGAAGCAGCATGTGTTCATCTTCCTGCCCGATGTCCCAGAAACAGCAGCTCCAACCATATAAGGAGTTTCCTCCTGGAGCAGCACAGCTGGAAAACCTCTGGTCTTTTGAGCTTTTATCTTTACCTCACAAGCAGCTCATAAACCTCTGGACTTGAAACTGTGGGAAGGAGCCACATCTGTCTGTAGAGAAAGCTGCACATCTGTCTGTAGATAAGGCTGCACATCTGTTTGTAGAGGAAGCTAGGAAGATTATATATATATATATATATATATATATATATATATATATATATATATATATATATCCCCCATCTATACTCTGAAAATGAATAAACCAGTAAAATCCAGACGAGCTACTTTAATTGCTCATGAATTAAATAAGGGATGATATTAGCATGCAGCAGCACACAAGTTACAATAAAGACACAGTAATAGAAAAGCTCACTGACTCCATTTCATTCTGCTAATTAAACTTTGAATCATTCTTTTTCCTTTCTCACTTTTATTCCCTCGCTCCAGACCTCATCGGCACTTCATTCACCTTCAGGCACAAGATGTTGAGAATAAACAGGGAAAATAATCCAAACCTGTGATCAGCTCTGAACTGGCTAAAATACGCTGGTGATTACAGTCCTAGTGAAACTTCTCCTGGAAACACTGAATACACAATAAATGACAATAACACATTTTCAGAGATAAATATTGTGTTTTTTTAGAAGCTGCTGTTAAACTCACATCAATTGACGAACATTGGCATTCTATGTGTCTATGCAGAAAGAGGGGTAACAGAAATTATCTATGCCAAATATCTTTCCCATTTATAATGCGCCTGTAATCTAGACCCAGGAGAATCAACAACAGAACCTCAGACGACTCTCACAGATCATTCTTTACCAGGTCACCTGACCCTAACGACTGTTGTTCACCAAGGGTCACCTGACCCTAACGACTGTTGTTCACCAAGGGTCACCTGACCTTGTTAATGTTAGTTTAACTGTTGCTTAATGTTAGTTTGACTGTTTTTGTTGATGTAAAACAGCAGCATCGTCTGTGTGAGGTTTGGTAAACAGCAGAAATAGAGTGAACACGTACTGTGGCTGCAGAAACAGATTGGAACATATATTACTAGGCCTGAGGAGGTAAAAGACTGGAACCTTCAGGAGCCGTTAACCTGAAGGACCAGTCACCTCCAATATGGCCGTAAATTAGCTGCAAAACAAAGGCAAACTCATTTGCCTTTCTCTGTCCCCAACACATGCTTTCTCTCTTTCTCTCCTTCTTCTTTCTCTCCTTTTCTTTCTCTCCTTCTGTTCCTCTTCCTGCCTCCGTGTTCCTAAAGAGCCACAAACCCATCAAGGAGATTTATGAATATGTTAGAACAGCCTGAGCCAACAGTTTCCAGCCTGAAAATAAATTAAAGCGGCTGCAGGCGAATGGAGCACAGAGTGATGGATTAGAACCTGTTCCTGTCTGTTCCTGTCTGTCTCTGTCTGTTCCTGTCTGTCTCTGTCTGTTCCTGTCTGTCTCTGTCTGTTCCTGTCTGTCTCTGTCTGTTCCTGTCTGTCTCTGTCTGTTCCTGTCTGTTCCTGTCTGTCTCTGTCTGTTCCTGTCTGTCTCTGTCTGTCTCTGTCTGTCTCTGTCTGTTCCTGTCTGTCTCTGTCTGTTCCTGTCTGTCTCTGTCTGTTCCTGTCTGTCTCTGTCTGTTCCTGTCTGTTCCTGTCTGTCTCTGTCTGTTCCTGTCTGTCTCTGTCTGTCTCTGTCTGTTCCTGTCTGTCTCTGTCTGTTCCTGTCTGTCTCTGTCTGTCTCTGTCTGTCTCTGTCTGTTCCTGTCTGTCTCTGTCTGTTCCTGTCTGTCTCTGTCTGTCTCTGTCTGTCTCTGTCTGTCTCTGTCTGTTCCTGTCTGTCTCTGTCTGCCTCTGTCTGTCTCTGTCTGTCTCTGTCTGTTCCTGTCTGTCTCTGTCTGTCTCTGTCTGTTCCTGTCTGTCTCTGTCTGTTCCTGTCTGTCTCTGTCTGTTCCTGTCTGTCCCTGTCTGTCTCTGTCTGTTCCTGTCTGTCTCTGTCTGTTCCTGTCTGTTCCTGTCTGTTCCTGTCTCTCCTGTCTGTCCCTCATGTCTGTTCCTGTCTGTCTCTGTCTGTCTCTGTCTGTTCCTGTCTGTTCCTGTCTGTTCCTGTCTCTCCTGTCTGTCCCTCATGTCTGTTCCTGTCTGTTCCTGTCTGTCTCTGTCTGTTCCTGTCTGTTCCTATCTGTTCCTGTCTGTTCATGTCTGTTCCTGTCTCTCCTGTCTGTCCCTCATGTCTGTTCCTGTCTGTCTCTGTCTGTCTCTGTCTGTTCCTGTCTGTCTCTGTCTGTTCCTGTCTGTTCCTGTCTGTTCCTGTCTCTCCTGTCTGCTCCCTCATGTCTGTTCATGTCTATTCCTGTCTGTCTCTGTCTGTTCCTGTCTGTTCCTGTCTGTCTCTGTCTGTTCCTGTCTGTTCCTGTCTGTTCCTGTCTCTCCTGTCTGTCCCTCATGTCTGTTCCTGTCTGTTCCTGTCTGTTCCTGTCTGTCTCTGTCTGTCTCTGTCTGTTCCTGTCTGTTCCTGTCTGTCTCTGTCTGTTCCTGTCTGTTCCTGTCTGCTCCCTCATGTCTTTTCATGTCTGTTCCTGTCTGTCTCTGTCTGTCTCTGTCTGTTCCTGTCTGTTCCTGTCTGTCTCTGTCTGTTCCTGTCTGTTCCTGTCTGTTCCTGTCTCTCCTGTCTGTCCCTCATGTCTGTTCCTGTCTGTTCCTGTCTGTCTCTGTCTGTCTCTGTCTGTTCCTGTCTGTTCCTGTCTCTCCTGTCTGTCCCTCATGTCTGTTCCTGTCTGTTCCTGTCTGTCTCTGTCTGTTCCTGTCTGTTCCTGTCTGTCTCTGTCTGTTCCTGTCTGTCTCTGTCTGTTCCTGTCTGTCTCTGTCTGTTCCTGTCTGTCCCTGTCTGTCTCTGTCTGTTCCTGTCTGTCTCTGTCTGTTCCTGTCTGTTCCTGTCTGTTCCTGTCTGTTCTTATCTGTCCCTGTCTGTTCCTGTCTGCTCCTGTCTCTCCTGTCTGTCCCTCATGTCTGTTCCTGTCTGTTCCTGTCTGTCTCTGTCTGTTCCTGTCTGTTCCTGTCTGTCTCTGTCTGTTCCTGTTTGTCTCTGTCTGTCTCTGTCTGTTCCTGTCTGTTCCTGTCTGTCTCTGTCTGTTCCTGTCTGTTCCTGTCTGCTCCCTCATGTCTTTTCATGTCTGTTCCTGTCTGCTCCCTCATGTCTCTGTCTGTTCCTGTCTGTCTCTGTCTGTTCCTGTCTGTCTCTGTCTGTTCCTGTCTGTCCCTCATGTCTGTTCCTGTCTGTCTCTGTCTGTCTCTGTCTGTTACTGTCTGTTCCTGTCTCTCCTGTCTGTCCCTCATGTCTGTCCCTCATGTCTGTTCCTGTCTGTTCCTATCTGTTCCTGTCTGTTCATGTCTGTTCCTGTCTCCCCTGTCTGTCCCTCATGTCTGTTCCTGTCTGTCTCTGTCTGTCTCTGTCTGTCTCTGTCTGTTCATGTCTGTTCCTGTCTGCTCCCTCATGTCTGTTCCTGTCTGTGCCTGTCTGTTCCTGTCTGTTCCTGTCTGTCTCTGTCTGTCTCTGTCTGTTCCTGTCTGTTCCTGTCTGTCTCTGTCTGTTCCTGTCTGTTCCTGTCTCTCCTGTCTGCCCCTCATGTCTGTTCCTGTCTGTTCCTGTCTGTCTCTGTCTGTTCTTGTCTGTTCCTGTCTGTCTCTGTCTGTCTCTGTCTATTCCTGTCTGTTCCTGTCTGTCTCTGTCTGTTCCTGTCTGTTCCCTCATGTCTGTCTCTGTCTGTCTCTGTCTGTCTCTGTCTGTCTCTGTCTGTCTCTGTCTGTTCCTGTCTGTTCCTGTCTGTTCCTGTCTGTCTCTGTCTGTCTCTGTCTGTTCCTGTCTGTTCCTGTCTGTCTCTGTCTGTTCCTGTCTGTCTCTGTCTGTCTCTGTCTGTTCCTGTCTGTTCCTGTCTGTCTCTGTCTGTTCCTGTCTGTCTCTGTCTGTCTCTGTCTGTCTCTGTCTGTCTCTGTCTGTTCCTGTCTGTTCCTGTCTGTCTCTGTCTGTTCCTGTCTGTTCCTGTCTGTCTCTGTCTGTTCCCGTCTGTTCCTGACTGTTCCTGTCTCTCCTGTCTGTCCCTCATGTCTGTTCCTGTCTGTTCCTGTCTGTCTCTGTCTGTTCCTGTCTGTTCCTGTCTGTCTCTGTCTGTTCCTGTCTGTTCCTGTCTGTCTCTGTCTGTTCCCGTCTGTTCCTGTCTGTCTCTGTCTGTTCCCGTCTGTTCCTGACTGTTCCTGACTGTTCCTGTCTCTCCTGTCTGTCCCTCATGTCTGTTCCTGTCTGTTCCTGTCTGTCTCTGTCTGTTCCTGTCTGTTCCTGTCTGTCTCTGTCTGTTCCCGTCTGTTCCTGACTGTTCCTGTCTCTCCTGTCTGTCCCTCATGTCTGTTCCTGTCTGTTCCTGTCTGTCTCTGTCTGTTCCTGTCTGTTCCTGTCTGTTCCTGTCTGTCTCTGTCTGTCTCTGTCTGTTCCTGTCTGTTCCTGTCTGTCTCTGTCTGTTCCTGTCTGTTCCCTCATGTCTGTTCCTGTCTGTCTCTGTCTGTTCCTGTCTCTCCTGTCTGTCCCTCATGTCTGTTCCTGTCTGTCTCTGTCTGTTCCCTCATGTCTCTCCTGTCTGTCCCTCATGTCTGTTCCTGTCTGTCTCTGTCTGTTCCTGTCTCTCCTGTCTGTCCCTCATGTCTGTTCCTGTCTGTCTCTGTCTGTTCCCTCATGTCTCTCCTGTCTGTCCCTCATGTCTGTTCCTGTCTCTCATGTCTGTTCCTGTCTGTTCCTGTCTGTCTCTGTCTGTTCTGTCTGTTCCTGTCTGTCTCTGTCTGTCTCTGTCTGTTCCTGTCTGTCTCTGTCTGTTCCTGTCTGTCTCTGTCTGTTCCCTCATGTCTGTTCTGTCTGTTCCTGTCTGTTCCTGTCTGTTCCTGTCTGTCTCTGTCTGTTCCCTCATGTCTGTTCTGTCTGTATCTGTCTGTTCCTGTCTGTTCCTGTCTGTCTCTGTCTGTCTCTGTCTGTCTCTGTCTGTTCCTGTCTGTCTCTGTCTGTTCCCTCATGTCTGTTCTGTCTGTACCTGTCTGTTCCTGTCTGTCCCTCATGTCTGTTACCAGAGAATCGGTTAAAGAAGAAAATCATGATTTAATGTTTGAATCAGACGATGAATCTGTTTAACTTTCTCTAGTTTTACAGATCACATCACCTCTAATGATTATTATGGTTTATGGTTGATCTGTAAACCATCTAGAAACATGATCTGGAAGTTATTATAATAATATCAAACCCCCTGAGGAAAATACTAATAAACATAATAATGTATATAAGGTCTGTGGCTTTATTTTATGTGCAATACGTCCTTATTGGATGATTACTAACATTATGTAATAATATCACTGCAAAAGTGTCACTAACAAGATAAACATCTCTGTTGTTTAACCCAGTTAATCAGTTGGATTAAAACACAAACACGAATCTTCAGCTTTAAACACAGACTTTCAGCCTTTTCCTGGGTTGTGATCAGGTGTGAATCCTGTTTTATCTGTGGATTATTATCACGCTTTGTTGGAGCTGTTGAATCAGCTGGAGGCAGAAAGGTTTCTGTTTCCTTTATTAAAAAAAAAAAAGGAAGGGTAGAGCTGATAACGCTGGGTCATTTTCAAGATGGATGGTAGCACATTTTTTTCCACTTCTCCCCAACATGAAGCTGAGAGTACCTGATGAAATCTTTCACGCTGACCTCAGGTCAGCTTTCAATTGGAAGTGGTCAATCAACAGAGAGTTTCTATTGGCTGCAGCATGACCATAAATCTCCGTTTCCTCCTCTCCTCTTTCCCTCCGTCTGACAGACTCACTTCCATTTGCTGATTCTTTCATGTTGCTTTATTCTTCTTTGTAGTTTTGCAGGATTCTAGGAAGCTACTTAAATAGTTGGCTGTGAGTCAAAGTGACTTATGACGCGTGTTACATCATGTATGTATTAAAAAGACATGAACACTAATAACACTTTAATGCACAGTTTTATGACGCCATTACGGGGAATGTAAATAGGTGATATTTTAAGACTTGAAGAAGAACCCGTGTTTTGATTATTAATACTGACACTGTAGTACTGAATTTGTACACATTTGTAGCTGCATCAGCTATTTAATTAGTCACCAACTGTTAAATACTATATTATTATAGTTTAATTATAGTTAAACTATCCTGATAATTGAACAATGGATTTGAGTCGATTTTAAGAAGAACATTCCAAATTCTGTTCTCTGATTATTTCCTGGTTTCTTTATTCTATTATAGTAAACTGATGGTGGTCTGGACAAAAAATGACATTTTAGGTTCACTGTTGAATGTTTTTTGTTTTTATGCTTTATTTCAAGAGCTACAAATCAAACAAGTTTAAATGTTGAATGAAACTTTGATATAAATGTGGTTTAGTACAAAGTAGCATCGTGAGAAAATACTCAAGTACAAGTATTCCAAATTATACTGAAGTACAAACTTGGTGAACTGGTTATTCGCTATTTCTAATATAAATATTTAGGTGTTCAAATGCAGCTGCTTCCTGTTTGTTACAGAATAAGAGTTTGTTGTTGAATCAGCATATTGTATAATTTTTTTCCTCTAAATACAAACACATGAACATAATCTCAGTATTTTTGGACATTTGATGTATTTCTGTGATAAACTGGTGCTTCTGATCTGAGGCGTGTTCACAGCACGTCTGACACTTTGAGGGCAGTCGTATCTTCTCCAGCAGAAATGGAAATGTCAGCTTGTCATCCGCCTCTCCTCCCCTCTCCAGGGTTCTTGTAAAACATGTGATTTCTGCAAAGTGTGTGTGTGTGTGTGTGTGTGTGTGTGTGTGTGTGCTCGTACATGATTGTGTGTGTTCCAGTGTGCAGGTGTGAACATGAGTGCATGATACTAGTACAATACCTCAGCAGTTAAAGGCCTCTACAGTTCCTGCTGTGCAACGACACATGACAGAACAACCTCAACACGCAGCTTATGAGCAGGAAACTGACAACAGGAGTTGAAAACAGCACGAATTATCAGAAACCACCAGAAACCATTAGAAACCACCAGAAACCACCAGAAACCACCAGAAACCATCTGAAACCACCAGAAACCACCAGAAACCACCAGAAACCATCTGAAACCACCAGAAACCATTAGAAACCATCTAAAACCACCAGAAACCACCAGAAACCACCAGAAACCACCAGAAACCATTAGAAACCACCAGAAACCACCAGAAACCACCAGAAACCATCTGAAACCACCAGAAACCACCAGAAACCACCAGAAACCATCTGAAACCACCAGAAACCATTAGAAACCATCTAAAACCACCAGAAACCACCAGAAACCACCAGAAACCAGTTCCTGCTGTGCAACGACACATGGCAGAACAACCTCAACACGCAGCTTATGAGCAGGAAACTGACAACAGGAGTTGAAAACAGCACGAATTATCAGAAACCACCAGAAACCATTAGAAACCACCAGAAACCACCAGAAACCATCTGAAACCACCAGAAACCACCAGAAACCACCAGAAACCATCTGAAACCACCAGAAACCATTAGAAACCATCTAAAACCACCAGAAACCACCAGAAACCACCAGAAACCACCAGAAACCATTAGAAACCACCAGAAACCACCAGAAACCATCTGAAACCACCAGAAACCACCAGAAACCACCAGAAACCATCTGAAACCACCAGAAACCACCAGGAACCATCTGAAACCACCATAAACCATTAGAAACCATCTAAAACCACCAGAAACCACCAGAAACCACCAGAAACCATCTGAAACCATCTGAAACCACCAGAAACCACCAGAAACCATCTGAAACCACCAGAAACCACCAGAAATCACCATAAACCAGTAGAATCGTATTGTAAGTGAAATAAGCAGCATTTCTACTGTAGATGACAGTCATATATTTATTCATAGATATTCATGTGATTCTTGCACCATGGCAGAAGAATTAGGAGATGTTTGTTTAGAGATAATGTTATAAACAGTGTTCTGTTCCTCTCAGATACTGGAACAATCACACACACACACACACACACACACACACACACACACACACACACACACACATACACACACACACACACACACACACACACACACACACATACACACACACACACACACACACACGTGTTTTAGGAAATGGAATTTTCCACCTTCTGTTGTTTTGCTGTTTCTAATGTATTCATCCAGTGAAGAAACGATATTTGAGATGAAAGTATTGATCAGAACAGTCTCACACAATTATCCATATACTGCAAACTCTTAATAAGATTGGATTACAAAGTTTAGAGTCAATATTTGTTTGACAACATGAGCTGCTGTTCCCGCTGATCTGAGAACATTTTCCATAATCTACCACAATCTACCATAATCTACCATAATCTACCACAATCTACCACAATCTACCACAATCTACCACAATCTACCATAATATACCATAATCTACTATAATCTACCATAATCTACCACAATCTACCATAATCTACCATAATCTACCACAATCTACCATAATCTACCATAATCTACCACAATCTACCATAATCTACTATAATCTACCATAATCTACCATAATCTACCACAATCTACCACAATCTACCACAATCTACCATAATCTACTATAATCTACCACAATCTACCACAATCTACCACAATCTACCATAATATACCATAATCTACTATAATATACCATAATCTACCACAATCTACCATAATCTACCATAATCTACCACAATCTACCATAATCTACCATAATCTACTATAATCTACCATAATCTACCACAATCTACCATAATCTATCATAATCTACCACAATCTACCATAATCTACCATAATCTACCACAATCTACCATAATCTACTATAATCTACCATAATCTACCACAATCTACCACAATCTACCACAATCTACCATAATCTACTATAATCTACCACAATCTACCACAATCTACCACAATCTACCATAATCTACCATAATCTACCACAATCTACCACAATCTACCATAATCTACCATAATCTACCACAATCTACCATAATCTACTCAGCACCAACGCTTCTTGTGTCTAAAGATGAGCTGCAGCTCATCAGAAACTCAGATATTCTGAGAGCAGCAGTTAATGGGAAAAAAGAGAGGATAAATTCTTGCTGTGAAACTGGAACCTCGTGTGAAATTGGCCAACACAGCAAATGTTGAAAATAAAAGAATAAAAGCCCCCTGTGTGTTAACTAGCAGGGGATTTGTTGGGGGTGAGGGAGCAGCAGCAATCTTCCAGTTCAGGGGTCTCTGCTTTTGTATCACGGCTGCAACCATAACCTCCAATAGTAATTTAATGCTCCCATTCAGTAACGCACTTTATTGCACCAGTGGATTAAGTAATGATTATTTTGCGAAATTGCGGCCACACGACGGTCAATTAATCTTTAATGAAAGTAAGTTATGAGGCGCAGCAATAAGCTGCAACCGCTGCCAACGCTGCTGCAGCCCGAGCTGCTCAGGACTCATCGATCAGCGAAACACAAACAGCTGCTTTGCATTCATCACGTGTGTGAAGCGTCCTGCAACATACGTGATGGAGACATCATGCTGCTACATATGCACAGATTTAACTATATATATATATATTTATATATATATATATATATATATATATATATATATATATATATATATATATATATATATATATATATATATATATATATATGTGTGTGTGTGTGTGTGTGTGTGTGTGTGTGTGTGAGAGAGAGAGACAGAACAGAGCTGGAAGACACAAAGATTGATGTTTTTACTCTGATTAGTTTCTCATTTAATTTTTCGCTGCAGGTCTGTGACTCGTGTGATGGATTTACTCTGATCACATGACGTCATTTCTACAGATCCACTTCAGTGTGATACGGGAGGATGGAGAGAAGAGCAGGGAGGTGAAGAACAGGATGAGGAGAGTGATTGATGGAAGGAGCTGGAGCCAGAGGAGGAGGATGAGCAGACTAGCATCCAGATCTCAGACTCACACTTGATATCTTAAACACATGAGTGTGATGTATCAGTGAAAACATAGTGATCCATGCAGAGTGTTTTACAACCTCAACAGCCTCCATATCAGTGATGTAGCAAACCTATAGAAAAGCTTTAGAAAACTTTAAGAAGATCTGCTAGAACCTACATTTTATTAGGTTGAACATCACAAACACATTGATGTGGCTCATCACAAAAATACACAATGCTGAGTATCAGGGTCTGAGAGTGGAACAACCAGCTCTGGTCAGGTCTGTGGACCCCCCTGGTCAGGTCTGTGGACCCCCCAGGTCAGGTCTGTGGACCTCCAAGGTCAGGTCTATGGGACCCCCCTGGTCAAGTCTATGGGACCCCCAGATCAGGTCTGTGGACCTCCAAGGTCAGGTCTGTGGACCCCCAGGTCAGGTCTGTGGACCCCCAGGTCAGGTCTATGGGACCCCCAGGTCAGGTCTGTGGACCTCCAAGGTCAGGTCTATGGGACCCCCAGGTCAGGTCTATGGGACCCCCCTGGTCAGGTCTATGGGACCCCCAGGTCAGGTCTGTGGACCCCCCAGGTCAGGTCTGTGGACCTCCAAGGTCAGGTCTGTGGACCCCCCAGGTCAGGTGGATCAGGCCCCCCCTGACTGGTCCAGTTGATCAGTAAATATAATACTGTAATACTATCATACATATAAACATAAAACAACCAGCAGCTCCATGTTTCTGTTGCAGTCACAATGACTCAGCAGTTTTATTTTTTGCGTACCTGTGTACCTGGCCCCGCCCCCTTCAGCTACACCTGTGTGTCTGTGTGGGCATGTTTCTGCCGTTTAATTATAATCAATTATAATAATATAAGTAATAATATACAACACTTACCCTCAATAATTAATATGGAATTCATGTGTAGATTTTATTCTATCTTATATTATTGTTGTGTTTAGTTTCTGTAAACACACACACACACACACACACACACACAAACACTCCTAATCCTAACCAGTATAAATATATATTTTCTCTTAAATGTGTTCATGCAAGTCAGCAAATAATTTCATAGTGAACCATTAGTGTCTGATTCTTAATAAAAAAGAAATAATCAATATAGAACTGAGAAACCCGTGTTTTTGCCTCCATTACGATGTATTTTAACCTGAATTGACATAATAAATCTTCATCTACTTTAATTCAGTTAAGTTTTTCTGCTGTACAATCAGAGCCTGTAATGATTCGCTTTGGAATTATGTGCTGCTTTAACTTTGGTTTCAGACACAATATGATGATTTTGCATAAGCGCATTTTCCTGTTTTCACCTTTAGGTTAAGATAATACACAAGCAAAAAATCTAATGCAATCATTCATCATTCAATAACATGTTCTGTTCTGGTTCCTGGTTGCACATTTGCTGCTGAAGCAAACCTCATTAAGAAAATATTGCCGGTTCCATACGAGAGGAACAAATCCATTTAGTTCTTTTCCGATCCAGCGGCTTGTGGAGCAAAGATATATTTCCTGAAGAGAACAGGAGGTTTAGATCCTCAGGGTCAGAGGCTGAACATGTTGTGAACAGAGAGAAGCTCAGAAACGAGGCTACAGATTATAAATATAGACATTAGTCTGTGATTAGCTGACTGGTGCATCACACACACACACACTCAGACTAATGCCAGAAACAAACTAATTCAGCAGCATCACAGCATCCGTCTCTGTTATTTAGCTGAAACTGCAAACAACAGCTGCAGACCAACATCTGTGATTTGACCTTTGACCTCAGTGATGATCATTATAACAGAAGGAAACAATGGCTCACATCGCTGTGTGTTGGTGTGTGTTGGTGTGTGTTGGTGTGTGTTGGTGTGTGTTGGTGTGTTGGTGTGTGCTGTGTGTGTTGTGTGTGTTGTGTGTGTTGTGTTTTTAACATTCAGTGTGTGTTTATGACAAAGAAAATCTGATGTGAGACGACCAGCTGGAAGTCCTGATGTTATCCATCTGTGTTCTATAGATCTATTATTAGGGGATGTTGTGTTACTGGTAGTAGTAGTAGTACTAGTAGTAGTACTAGTAGTAGTATTTAGGGGATGTTGTGTTACTGGTAGTAGTAGTAGTAGTGGTAGTAGTACTAGTAGTAGTATTTAGGGGATGTTGTGTTACTGGTAGTAGTAGTAGTAGTGGTAGTAGTACTAGTAGTAGTACTTAGGGGATGTTGTGCTGCTTTTGTACGAACTGTGAAGCCCACTGGGGCTAATCTGTGATTTGTGATTCTGGGCTAAACAAATAAAAGTGAATTAAAAATGTGTTTCAGGACTCCAGGTGATTTTTCCCGACTACCTGCAGGAGAAGTTCGTCCAATCGGCTCTGAGCTACATCATGTGTAACGGCGAGGGCGAGTACCTGTGCAGGAACAACCAATGCGTCTGTCAGTGCGCCGACGAGTTCCCTCAGTGCAACTGTCCCATCACGGACGTCCAGATCATGGAGAACACGCTGCTGGGGATGAGCGAGTCCTGGACCACGTCCTACAAGGACTTCGAGAGCTCTGGTGAGCTCAGAAAAGACCTGTTATATCAGCAGAAAGCAGTTTATCAGTGGTGCTGCCACAGATTCATGTTTCCTGCTGGTCTGATGCTGGTCATTTTTTTATTTTTATTACTTTCAGAAAGAGTAAAGCAGGAGTGATTATACGGTTAATATTTTATATTAATTATACTGTTAATATTTTAGATTAAATATGGATAAACATTATACTGTTAATATTTAATATGCATACTGTTTCATATCGAGGGAATAAATTATTATCATCAGTAATTATAGTGTATTGAAGAGGGAAATATTGTACTTTGTACTAGGATCTTTAATTAAATTAAAGCTTGTCACGTCATAACGTGATCAATAAATAAATCTGAAATATAGATTTAATTTAGTGTCTCATATTTCATTAATTCTCTGCTGTATATTGGTGATAAATTTTGTCTGTCTGAGAATCTTTACATTCTGATTTTCAAATTAATACTGAACAAACGAACCACAGAGGACCTGAAATACAATTTAATCAATAATTTGTATCATGTAAAAGCGAATAAATATGTGTATGTTAAACAGGAAACAGGAAGTTCACAATATTTTATTATAATAATAATATTGATAAGATCTTTGTTATTGTTTGAGATGCAAATTTAAAACAGTGATCTGACAGAAAATCCGAAAATTAAAAGAAAATGATTTGATCGACTAGCGAATTATCAGAAGTTTAAAGTCAACCTTGGTAAATTGATAATGAAACAAGTTATTTATTGAGTGTAGTTTGTGCTGCTGAACAGTTGTGATGTCACACAAGGCAGTGACACTGGCCCCTCCCCCTCCCCAGATGAATTCAAGTCCTTCCTGAAGCGCCTCCCCTCCACCCACTTCCTTCCCCTGGGCAGCGTCCACCTCCTCTGGGGCAGCGACTGGGACCTCCAGGCCCGGTACCGCCTGCTCCAGAGCTCCCTGGAGGTCCAGAGGCTGAAGATCCAGAGAACGGCCAGGAAGCTGTTTGGTCTGAGCATCAGGTGCCACCACAACCCCAACCACCAGCTGCCCAAAGAGAGGTACACACACACAAACACACACACACACACACACACACACACACACACACACACACACACACACACACACACACACACACACACACACACACACACACAACAACAACAACAACAAAAACAACATACAGTGCTTATATACATAAAATGTTTGTCATTAAATGTTTTCTCAAAAACAGCTGGGGGGCATAGAACCATGGACCCATGAGCCCATGGAACCATGGACCCATGAACCCATGATCCCATTACCCATGAACCCCTGGACCCATTGACCCATGAACCTATGGACCCATGAACCTATGAAACCATGATCCATGGACCCATGGACCCATGGACCCATGGACCCATGATCCCATTACCCATGAACCCATGAACCCATGGACCCATGATCCCATGATCCCATGGACCCATGAACCCATGGGCCCATGATCCCATGGACCCATGGACCCATGGACCCATGGACCCATGGACCCATGGACCCATGAACCAATGGACCCATGATCCCATGGACCCATGGACCCATGAACCCATGAACCCATGGACCCCTGGACCCATGATCCCATGGACCCATGGACCCATGGACCCATGGACCCATGGACCCATGGACCCATGAACCCGTGAACCCATGGACCCATGGACCCATGGACCCATGGACCCGTGAACCCATGAACCCATGATCCCATGGACCCATGATCCCATGGACCCATGGACCCATGGACCCATGAACCCGTGAACCCATGGACCCATGGACCCATGGACCCATGGACCCGTGGACCCATGAACCCGTGGACCCATGATCCCATGGACCCATGGACCCATGGACCCATGGACCCATGAACCCATGAACCCACGATCCCATGGACCCATGGACCCATGGACCCATGGACCCATGGACCCATGGACCCATGGACCCATGGAACCATGAACCCATGATCCCATGGACCCATGGAACCATGAACCCATAGGATCAAATCCTTTTATTCCCAGCCTCCAAAGGTAATTGTTATCAGAACTGTTTCTGAAGACAATAATTGTCTCATGGAATAAAAGCAGAATGTTTATTTGCTGCTGATGTAGATTTATACCTTTTATATCACCTGTGTGTGTCTGTGGGGGGGGGGGGGTTCAGGTCTGGCCCTGGTCTATGGTTTCAGGTACTGGCCTGAACATGATTCTAGTCTGGAGACAAACAAACAAACATGATTCTAGTCTGTAGATAAACAAACAAACATGATTCTAGTCTGGAGACAAACAAACAAACATGATTCTAGTCTGGAGACAAACAAACATGATTCTAGTCTGGAGACAAACAAACATGATTCTAGTCTGGGGACAAACAAACAAACATGATTCTAGTCTGGGGACAAACAAACATGATTCTAGTCTAGAGACAAACAAACAAACCTGATTCTAGTCTGGGGACAAACAAACAAACATGATTCTAGTCTGGAGACAAACAAACAAACATGATTCTAGTTTGGGGACAAACAAACATGATTCTAGTCTAGAGACAAACAAACAAACATGATTCTAGTCTGGAGACAAACAAACAAACATGATTCTAGTTTGGGGACAAACAAACATGATTCTAGTCTGGGGACAAACAAACAAACATGATTCTAGTCTGGAGACAAACAAACAAACATGATTCTAGTCTGGAGACAAACAAACAAACATGATTCTAGTTTGGGGACAAACAAACATGATTCTAGTCTAGAGACAAACAAACATGATTCTAGTCTGGGGACAAACAAACAAACATGATTCTAGTCTGGAGACAAACAAACAAACATGATTCTAGTCTGGAGACAAACAAACAAACATGATTCTAGTCTGGGGACAAACAAACAAACATGATTCTAGTCTGGAGACAAACAAACAAATATGATTCTAGTCTGGGGACAAACAAACAAACATGATTCTAGTTTGGGGACAAACAAACATGATTCTAGTCTAGAGACAAACAAACAAACATGATTCTAGTCTGGGGAAAAACAAACAAACATGATTCTAGTCTGGAGACAAACAAACAAACATGATTCTAGTCTGGGGACAAACAAACAAACATGATTCTAGTCTGGGGACAAACAAACAAACATGATTCTAGTCTGGAGACAAACAAACAAACATGATTCTAGTCTGGGGAAAAACAAACAAACATGATTCTAGTCTGGAGACAAACAAACAAACATGATTCTAGTCTAGAGACAAACAAACAAACATGATTCTAGTCTGGGGACAAACAAACAAACATGATTCTAGTCTGGGGACAAACAAACAAACATGATTCTAGTCTGGGGACAAACAAACAGAACTAACAGGAACAGAAAGATCTTCAAATCCAAACTGAACATTCAGAATCATCAATGGTACTCAGCTACTTTACTGTAGGAAAAAGTAGAAATGCACAAAAACAACTAAATCCTCATTAAACTCACAGTTATATTATCATAGTTTATTATACTACTTTAATCACTAAATAACATGAGAGTATTTTAATGTTGTAGTTTATCATGTGGAGCCAGTTTGAGAAAACTTGTTTAGATTAATGTTAAAAATAATTCATCATAATATTTGGAAGCTTTAATACAAAGATATGAGACAATTTAATAGATAACAGATCTGTAATAATACAGATAACAGAATATGTAGGTATATTAATTAATGTAAAATCTGCACCTACAAGTAACTGCAGATAAACATAGTGAAGTAAAACTTCACATTAAAATACTGCAGTTTAGTACAAGTACTTGATTTAGTCTTTTCATTAACAGTTGAAGTTTTAACAGTCAATGTAACAACTGATACTGCAGATCTTTTACTTTAATTAAATTATCTATGCAAAATGGAGCAAATTGAATATTGTTATTGCTGAATGTAAGTTATGTGAATATGTTATCACGTTAAACTGTTCCAAAAAAGGTTTTAAGCTTTAAATCATGTTGCTCCGCCACTGCTGCTTATTAAACAAAAGCTGTCGATAAACATCATTGACAACAAATAATGAAACAAGTTGCAGCATTGTTGTCATCATGGTATAATTCTGCAGGTTTAACCTGTAAATCACCTGCAATAACACACTGAAACTCTGATTCACTTTAGCATTTCCTGTAATAAATATATTCATGTTCAAACTTATATATATATATATATATATATATATATATATATATATATATATATATACATATATATATATATATATATATATATATATATATATAATTTGTGTTGATTTTCATCCTACAACTTCATCAGTTCTAGAAATCAGATATGAATATTTCTCCACATGAGCAATCACTCTGCCTGGTTTAATTCAGTTCGATGCTGCAGCCTCCGACATGTTTGTCTCTTCAAGTTTCACATACCTTTTTTTCACGACTATAAGGGCACATTAAAGTCTTCTATTTTCTCCAAAATGTTGGTGCTCCCTATGTATGTATGTAGGGGAAGTGTGGGCATGGATTGTAGATAAAATAACGGGGATGTGCGTTATGCAGAACATCGTTGTTTAACAAGCTGAAAATGGTAAAGAGACACGCTGATAAAGCACAGTTTAAACTGAAGGAAATCAGCTACACAGCTGAGTTTAAGACATAAGACAGGTGGTACGAGTTGGAGGAAAGACTGGATCAGTGGATCACAGAGCAGAGACTGGATCAGTGGATCACAGAGCAGAGACTGGATCAGTGGATCACAGAGCAAAGACTGGATCAGTGGATCACAGAGCAAAGACTGGATCAGTGGATCACAGAGCAGAGACTGGATCAGAGGATCACAGAGCAAAGACTGGATCAGTGGATCACAGAGCAGAGACTGGATCAGTGGATCACAGAGCAGAGACTGGATCACAGAGCAAAGACTGGATCAGTGGATCTCAGAGCAAAGACTGGATCAGTGGATCACAGAGCAAAGACTGGATCAGTGGATCACAGAGCAGAGACTGGATCAGTGGATCACAGAGCAGAGACTGGATCAGAGGATCACAGAGCAAAGACTGGATCAGTGGATCACAGAGCAGAGACTGGATCAGTGGATCACAGAGCAAAGACTGGATCAGTGGATCACAGAGCAGAGACTGGATCAGTGGATCACAGAGGAAAGGCTGGATCAGTGGATCACAGAGCAGAGACTGGATCAGTGGATCACAGAGCAAAGACTGGATCAGTGGATCACAGAGCAGAGACTGGATCAGTGGATCACAGAACAGAGACTGGATCAGTGGATCACAGAGCAAAGAACCAGTGGGAGAAGCGTTTCTATGGTCACCATTCACTAAAATCAGTAAAGCAGCAGAAGAAATGAAAACTGAACATTTCCGTCTTGGTGCTTTCGTTTTGGTGCCATTTCTCCATCCAGACCAGGACTACTACAACAGAGGATGAGGACTTTGGTGGTTTGATTGATGACATTTGTACATAGTGTTGTGTATTTTTGGTTTTTATATTTTTATCTTCTTTAGCTTTTATTTTCTTTTCTTTTCTTTACTCTGTACGCTGCAGTAACAGACAAATTTCCCCATTGTGGGATCAATAAAGTCTTATCTTATCTTTTCTTATCTTACCCCGCTCTATTGTTAAATACACACATTTGTGTGCTTGTTTTATCCGTGTGTTTTACCATGATGATTAAAAAATGTTAGTACTTTGTAATCAATACTTAAATAAAGCACAAACAAACTCAGTTTAGCTCTATTAGTGTATATATCTATGTGTGTGTGTGTATATCTATGTGTGTATATATCTATGTGTATATATCTATGTGTGTATATCTATGTGTGTGTATATCTATGTGTGTATATCTATGTGTGTATATATCTATGTGTATATATCTATGTGTATATATCTATGTGTATATATCTGTGTGTGTATATCTATGTGTGTATATATCTATGTGTATATATCTATGTGTATATATCTATGTGTATATATCTATGTGTGTATATATCTATGTGTGTATATATCTATGTGTGTATATATCTATGTGTATATATCTATGTGTATATATCTATGTGTGTATATATCTATGTGTGTATATAAACCCTCCCCTATAGTTAGGTTCCTTATGTGTGTGTTAAATACAGTAATGACACAGAACTCAGACTGAGTCTTTTAGTACGGAGCCTGATGGTCCTGATAATACGGTAAATCATTAAGGGTTTTTATCTCTCACACTATCAATACGTGTTAAATCTGTTAATCTGTTTCTGTTTCATGGAACTGATCCAGAATCTGTGTCATCTGTTTGCTCCAGTTCATAAAAACACTGAATATTTAACTCTTTTTCAGTTGGCAATGGAAGAAGCAGGTGGAAACAAAGCTGATCTGCATGAAGCCGTCAGACAGGAACAGGAAGCAGTTATTTAGTGGAACTTATTAAGCTGCGTGTTTCAGACCAGATATGTCAACAGTTGTTGCAAATAAATTCAGAGGAGGATTATTATGACTATGCCTGTGTGAACAGCACAGCCAATAAAAAATGGTGGAAATAGTTTTATGTTTGATGCAGTTATAAAACAAATCTTTTCTTTTATAAGCTTCATTGCTTTGTGTGGAATCACAATGAGTCACGAGTGTTTAACTCATTCAGAGACTCAGAGACGCAGGTGTTAAGAAGATAGGAATTTTAGTTTATTCATTATACCAGATGCATCTGTTAATTTAAACAACTCATCCCAAGTTAAATCTTTAAAATGCCTATAGTAATTACTATTAATAGTAAAAGCTAGTAATAGTCGTTTCTTTCTCCTGCTGCATTCTGGGTTATTTTCCATTTGAAATTCAGTTTGTGTTTAATGGAACTTCAAATCAATCAGGTTTAAATCAAATTATTAAATTAGACTATAATTTGATATTCTGATGTTAGAGCAACTCTATATTTATCTTCCTTATAGTGTAAATGAAAAACACTTTAGACTCTTGATATTTCACCTCCTGCATGAAGCAGCTTTCCTCTGTTGTCTCTGAATGATTTTTTTTTTTTTTTTATGAAATGGCTGTTTTCTGTGTTGTTTTGTAACGTTCTGTGCTTTCACGTCGCTGTTCTAACAGATAATAGCTTCCCTCTCTGCTTTTGATGAGATGTTTCTGGAGACAGAATGAATCTGTCTGTACGCTGATGACTTATTGATTTACATTTCAGACCCTTTCAAAACTTCTTTATTCCTCAAGTGGAATTTTAAACCAATCTCTCTAAGTTTGTTATTTAAAGTTTTTTTTCCCTTATTTCTGTTTCTTTCCTTGACACATTTTAAAGCCTTTTTAATCATCTATATTTTATTGTTACTAGTCGTGGAGCTGAGTAAATGAATCAAGAATCAAGGAATAATAAGGTTATGGATTTGTTAGAATGAACAGCTATTATACAATTTATAAATAGGTTTGTTAAGAAACAAACATCCATCCATCCATCCATCCATTGTCTATCCCGCTTATTCCCTTTTGGGGTCGCAGGGGTCTGCTGGAGCCTATCCCAGCGCATTTATGGCGAGAGGCAGGGGGATACACCCCAGATGGTCGCCAGCCAATCGTGGGGCACACACACCATTCACACACCATTCACTCTCACACTCACACCTATGGGCAATTTAGAGTTTTACCAATTAACCTGAGCATGTTTTTTGTATTGTGGGAGGAAACCGGAGTACCCGGTGAAAACCCACGCAGACACGGGGAGAACATGCAAACTCCACACAGAAAGGTCCCAGACCCAGGCCCAAGGCGGTCTTGAACCTGCGACCTTCTTGCTGTGAGGCAACAGTGCTACCCACTGCTCCACCGTGTCGCCCAAGAAACAAACATGTGCATTAATATTCAAATATTCTATTGAATATATACACTTCAACTTATTTCCCAGTTCTGACAATGCATTGAACAACACACCTGATGGGAAATGGAATCAGAAACTAAAAATGTATTTTATAGCTGAATTCATCGTATTTTCCTTCAGTCACAGAGTGATTCCAGTCCTCTGTTCTATAACAATAATTCAGATCTTGCATGTTTCAATCAATAAATAACAAGTTTCACCTGATCTGCAGCCTACAGCTAAAGTTGAAGCCTCCGTCCTCCTACAGATGATCAGCTCGTTGGGGTTTAGCTTCAGGCTTTTTTTCAGCAGCTGAAACAAGGTCATCAATCGGAGAAGATGCAGAGCTTCATTAACACATTGACCTCGATCAGGACTCAGGATTCATCACCTTTATTCACAAAAGAAGTTTGAATACTGACGCCATGACAAAGACGAGTGGAGAATATGAAGTGAAGCTTCCACCTGAGGAAATAACGAAACAGCTTTATTCTTCCTCCTGAAAAGATGATCCTGTTCCTTCATGTATATATGATCCTGCAGAATATTTAACACAGAATTCCATTTTTTATTCATCTGTTTTTTTTACTTCTCAGACACTGGTGTCTGTTCCTTTCTGTGTCTTTAGGTTTAATATAATATCAGTGGAGAAATATAAACGGTTTTATTGTTTTCTGAATCTTTCAAGTCATTGATCACCAACAATTACAATATATTAATTCAAATATCAACAAGGGCTGCAATTAAAGACTATTATGATGGATTATTCTATTGATAATTGAACCCCTTAACCAACCAGTAGTTAGTTAGCTTCTATCTAAAATGTCTTTTTTTGTCCACAACCCAAAGATCATCAGTTTACTATTATAGAAGAATAAAGAAACCAGGAAATAATCAGAGCACAGAAGCTGGAACCAGAGAATCTGGACATTTTAGAATTAATCAGTCATGAAAAATAGCTATAGGGATTAATGTGTTATTAGCAACAACAACAACAACCATGTGTTTGTCTTCTGGTGCAGATGATAGATCCAGATTAACTGGAATAATCTTCATGTAAACGACAACCTGCAACTTAGCTGCTTCTAAAGTTTCACCCTGTAAAACAGCCTGTGAGATGTAGCCTCGGCTGACTAGCCAGGCTAACTAGCGTTTGGGCTAACTATCCTCCGGGCTAACTAGCCTCTGGGCTAACTAGCGTTTGGGCTAACTAGCGTTTGGGCTAACTAGCGTTTGGGCTAACTAGCCCCCGGGCTAACTAGCATTTGGGCTAACTAGCCTTCAGGCTAACTAGCGTTTGGGCTGCCTAGTGTAAGCCTAGACACTACAATTCGTTGTTTTGTTTTTAAAACAGTGTAAAATGTCAATCAATTCTTTTCTAAAGCTGAAAGACTAAAGAAACCAGAAAAAGATCCGACGTTCAGATGTCAGCTGTCAGTTTTCAGGTGTGAGTTTGACGTGTGAAGCTCTGGCATTAAAGTTCTATTTTTTCTTATGTCCAGGTCCGTGATGCAGTGGCTGAACCGGGTCCAGTCCTTCCTGTACTGCAACGAGAACGGGTTCTGGGGGACGTTCCTGGAGAGCCAGAGGACGTGCGTCTGCCACACCGGAGTCACGCTGTGCCAGAGGC
>JAYKQN010000065.1:102500-165000 GCA_036785175.1 Eupleurogrammus muticus | reverse complement strand
TTGGTGAATTTAGTGACAGATTTATTTCATTAAGTTGAGTTGTCGCCTGTTTCTGCATCAGAGAATTGATTGTTTAACATCACACATACATTCAATCTGTTTAAAACACCTGATTATTTTTATTATTTGTATTAAGATTATTATTAAAGTGCCTGTTATTGATCCCTTTAACATGTTTAGAGCTGGAGGAAACAAGTGTTTCACTAGTGTATCACTGACAAACATGTTACTGACGTGTTACTAATGTGTTACTGAACAGACACGTTACTGACATGTTACTAACGTGTCACTGAACAGACATGTTACTGACGTGTTACTAACGTGTCACTGAACAGACATGTTACTGACGTGTTACTAATGTGTTACTGAACAGACATGTTAATGACGTGTCACTGACAGACATATTATTGACATGTTAGACAGGTTACTGACTTACTACAGACATTTTACAGACTTGTTACTGAACAGACATATTACTGACGTGTCACTGACTTACTACTGACATGTTATAGACATGTAAGTGACACATTTCAGATATGTTACTGATGTGTTACAGATGTGTCACTGACATGTTACATATAACTGGAGTATTACAGTCATATTACTGAGGTGTTGTTACTGGTGTGTTGCTGACATCTTACAGATTTGTTACAGTTATATAAAGTTTGGAGTGATGCTGACATGTAACAGTCATGTTACTGGTGTGATACAGATGTGTTTTGCTGGTGTGTTACTCTCATGTTACAGTCTTGCTAAATGTTACAGACATATTTTACTGACGATTTACAGACATGTTACGGACCTGTTTTACTGACGTACAGATGTGTCTCACTGATTCTCTCCAGAGTTTTAAACCATTCCTTCACTCCTGCAGCATCTCACTGGTTTTGTGCATGTGGGGAATCTCCACCAGGCAGCAAAGGACAAGGTGGATTTTTCCCCTGATGTACAAATAAGTATGTAAATAAAAACTCTGTAACTCTATTATTAAAAAAAGGACACAAAGATGATTAAAACAGCCTCGTTTGAGTCCAGCACAAGTCGAGGCTGCGTCTGAAATAACCCATTAGATTTACGATGATTTCTGTCTGTTTTTATATTGTCAAACATTCTGTATGTTACAGTTTAGTTCTGAGCTGCCGCAAAAGTCCATAAAACATAAAACAAGCACATTAAACCTCACGTCTGCTGCTTCATGTGTTCATCATCTGTCTCCACTTTTACACCTAATTCCTGCATATATATGTACCCTTTGCTGTTCTGTTGAGATCATCAGCTTATTTCAAATGAATGTTTCATATAATAATCTATTTCTCATTAAAATGCTATATTTAATAAGAGAGCAAGGCTGGTTTGTACCTATTCCTTCAGAATTTAAGCAGGTCAAGTGAAAATCTTTTGTTGTTGATACATCTTAAATGAAATCTTTTTTTCAGGTTTTCTTTCTTGATGGTTGAAGTTTCTTTTTTATTGTATTTTTTTATTTGAATCATTGACCAAAATAATAAAAGAAAAGAAAAGGAACCTAAAATAAGCAGTCTGTCAACAGAAAAAGAAAAAAAAACAAAAACAAAAAAACAACACATTTCACTCTATGTCTATTTATTTCATTTTCTACAGGATGTTCTCACATATATATATATATATATATATATATATATATATATATATATATATATATATATATATATATATATATATATATATATATATATATATATATATATATATAGTTTCCGGTTAGTTTTTTTGCTACAATAGCCCTAAATGGACAAAACAACAAGATTGAAGCTGAAGCTTTAATTATTTCAGCTCATAGCTTATTTCACAGCACATGTCGAAACTGAAGACAACATGTGCCCATAAAAGCATTTGATTCATAGTCTCATGACAGTCAAGACAGTAAAAGTACTGAGCCCCATCACAGACTCAAGGTTTCAAATGTGTCAAAGGAGCTACTGTGATCAACTGGACTTGTTCTGTAGCTTGAAGACGTTTCTCCTTCATCCAGAAGCTTCTTCAGTTCTGATGCTGGAAACCAGGAGCTACATCTCTGGATCACAGGGTGGAACTGAACAACACTCTCATCACAATGGTCCATCAATCACACTTCAAGGTGGGAAGTGGAATGAGAGTCACTGTGGTCACATGATCAGAGAACGAGTCCTGCTCTGATGGTGAAGAGCAGGTCAACTTCCTGGGATGAGATCTCAAAGTTTCAAAGTTAATGAAAAGTCACAGATGTAATAACTATTGTTATGTCGACTGGTGTTGAGTCGTGTTGAGTCGTGTTGAGTCGTGGTGAGTCGTGTTGAGTCGTGATGAGTCGTGACGAGTCGTGTTGAGTCGTGGTGAGTCGTGGTGAGTCGTGTTGAGTCGTGATGAGTCGTGTTGAGTCGTGATGAGTCGTGGTGAGTCGTGGTGAGTCGTGTTGAGTCGTGATGAGTCGTGTTGAGTCGTGGTGAGTCGTGTTGAGTCGTGTTGAGTCGTGTTGAGTCGTGTTGAGTCGTGGTGAGTCGTGTTGAATCGTGATGAGTCGTGTTGAGTCGTGGTGAGTCGTGGTGAGTCGTGGTGAGTCGTGTTGAGTCGTGATGAGTCGTGTTGAGTCGTGGTGAGTCGTGTTGAGTCGTGTTGAGCCGTGTTGAGTCGTGGTGAGTCGTGTTGAGCCGTGGTGAGTCGTGGTGAGTCGTGTTGAGTCGTGGTGAGTCGTGTTGAGTCGTGTTGAGTCGTGGTGAGTCGTGGTGAGTCGTGGTGAGTCGTGGTGAGTCGTGGTGAGTCGTGGTGAGTCGTGTTGAGTCGTGTTGAGTCGTGGTGAGTCGTGGTGAGTCGTGGTGAGTCGTGGTGAGTTGTTTTAAGTCGTTTCAAGCCACAATGAGTGTTACCGCTATTCCTGTAGCTTCCAGTGAAACAATCCATTTTTGTCTCAGATTTAGAGTGTGACTCCTGGTTTCCACTGATCGCTGAGTAAGATGCAGATTAGTGTGGACATGAGCTGCCCTGCATTATTCTTTTTAATTAGGGGCTGATGTTTATAAGCCCCAAACAGTAAGTGGAGATAATAGTGAATTCATGTCCAGTTAATCAGAATCCTGTTGGCAGATAATGGCTGCCTGGGGCTGCACCAGGTTTGCAAAAATTTAATTAGCAAAGCAATGAATCTGCTGCTCTCTGAGGTAAAGGAACCGGACACAGGAGCTTGAGTCTGATGCTGCCATGAAGGAAAGTTTTTATTCTCAGGATTACAAACCTCTATTTCTGTGAAGTCATAAACTGCTGCTGCATTCATGTGACTGTTGGTGTCAGCAGGTGAAAAACTGAGAGTACATGAAAAAATGAACAGGGAAACGAATTGTAAGAATCCTCAGGAAGGGAAACGGAGGAGGATGCCTCTTTCAGGACAGACAGGCGTGCAATAGATGATGTGAACAATTTCAACTACTACTACTACTACTACTACTACTACTGCTATACTACTGAACCACTAAAATACATCAGTGGCTCATGTGTGTTACAGATGGAAGAAAGAAGGAGAAGCTCAGAGTATCTGATGAGGTCCATCTATACTACTACTGTACTATACTAGTACTGCAGTCCAAACCTATAGCAGCAAAGAATGGTCTAGCCAGGGCCAGAACTGACCAGAAGTTTCTTCAAAATTGAAAGTTTTATCTGACAAGACAATATGGCTGCTGAGGGACACAGAGTCCATCTGGTGACCCTCATCTGGAAACTCCCACTGCTGCTTTACCTTCACACCATGAATGCACCGAAATACATGAAGAGTCGAGAACAGAAGTTTCTCTTTGAGTGGATGAAGATGAGTGAAGCTCTCTACATTCACCGTATAAATATGGAAGCAGGAAATGAAGAGGAAGGATTAAGAGATATCACACACACACACACACACACACACACACACACACACACAAACTTTTTATATGAAGGAAACATGAGTAGGTGATGATGTGGAAAGGTGAAAACATGCTGGGGATCTGGACAAGAAGAAAGAGATTTATAAAAAATGCAGAGGGGGAAGGAAAAGTGTTACCTGAAGGATGGAAAAGGAACACAGAGACAGACACAGACCACGACTCACTTCTTTAAATACAACAGAGAGAAACTGAATCTGAAAGTCTAACTTTAAACATTAAATGTTTTTGTATTTTTATAAAATCAAATCAAACAAATATATATTATTTTTCTTTTGGGTTGAGTTCAGGGGTCTTTGCAGGCCAGTCAAGTTCATCCACTCCAGAGTCTGACACCCATGGACCTTGATTGTGCACTGGATGGTCGATTTGGGTGGTGAGCCTTAGTATAGGCCAGAATCACAGATTTGCCCCAGTGGACTTTACAGTTTGTAGAAAAGCAAAAAACATCCCCTGTCCTGACACCCTCACATCTTACAAGGTTAAACTCCCTAAAAGCCCTGAAAAATAACATTAACGGAAGAATAAAAGGATCATCATGATCAGGAAGAGTGACAGAAGAGGATCAGGACACGCGTGCAATAGTAGTAGTTTACTATGTCGCCCAAAAGAATTCATACTATACTGTGTCACACAAGTAGGTCATACTATAGTATTTCGCCAAAAAAGGTCATACGTCTTTCAAAATGGTTCATATTATACTATGTCGCTCCAAAGAGGTCATACTATAGTATTTTGAACAAAAAAAGTTTATACTATAGCATACCGCATGAAAATCGTCTCATTAGTATATGCCTCAAAAACGTGATACTATAGTATGTTGCTCAAAAATGGTCATGTTATACTATGTCTTTCAAAATGGTTCATATTATACTATGTCGCTCCAAAGAGGTCATACTATAGTATTTTGAACACAAAAAAGGTCAAACTATAGCATATCGTATGAAAATGGTGATATGAGTATATCACTCAAAAACGTCATACTATAATATGTCGCTCAAAAATTGTCATATTATACTATGTCTTTCAAAATGGTTCATATTATACTATGTCTTTCAAAATGGTTCATATTATACTATGTCGCTCCAAAGAGGTCATACTATAGTATTCTGAACACAAAAAGGTCATACTATAGCATATCGTATGAAAATGGTGATATGAGTATATCACTCAAAACGTCATACTATAGTATGTCGCTAAAAAAAGGTCATATTATACTATGTCTTTCAAAATGGTTCATATTATACTATGTCGCTCCAAAGAGGTCATAATATAGTATTTTGAACACAAAAAGCTCATACTATAGCATATTGCATGAAAATGGTGATATGAGTATATCACTCAAAAACGTCATACTATATGTCGCTCAAAAATTGTCATATTATACTATGTCTTTCAAAATGGTTCATATTATACTATGTCACTACAAAAAGGTCATAATATCGTATTTTGAACACAAAAACGTCATACTATAGCATATTGCATGAAAATGGTGATATGAGTATGTCGCTCAAAAACGTCATACTAAAAAAAGGTCCTATTATACTATGTCTTTCAAAATGGTTCATATTATACTATGTCACAACAAAAAGGTCATAATATAGTATTTTGAACACAAAAAGGTCATACTATAGTATATCCCATGAAAATGGTGATATGAGTATATCACTCAAAACGTTATACTATTATATCCATCCATCCATCCATTGTCTATCCCGCTTATTCCCTTTCGGGGTCGCAGGGGTCTGCTGGAGCCTATCCCAGCGCGTTAAGGCGAGAGGCAGGGATACACCCCAGATGGTCGCCAGCCAATCGTGGGGCACACACACCATTCACACACCATTCACTCTCACACTCACACCTATGGGCAATTTAGAGTTTACCAATTAACCTGAGCATGTTTTTTGTATTGTGGGAGGAAACCGGAGTACCCGGTGAAAACCCACGCAGACACGGGGAGAACATGCAAACTCCACACAGAAAGGCCCCAGACCCAGGCCCAAGGCGGTCTTGAACCTGCGACCTTCTTGCTGTGAGGCAACAGTGCTACCCACCGCACCACCGTGTCGCCCCATACTATTATATGTCGCTCAAAAATGGTCATATTATACTATGTCTTTCAAAATGGTTCATATTATACTATGTTGCTCCAAAGAGGTCATACTATAGTAATTTGAACACAAAAAGCTCATACTATAGCATATTGCATGAAAATGGTGATATGAGTATATCACTCAAAAACGTCATACTATATGTAGCTAAAAAAGGTCATATTATACTATGTCTTTCAAAATGATTCATATTATACTATGTCGCTCCAAAGAGGTCATACTATAGTATTCTGAACACAAAAACGTCATACTATAGCATATCCCATGAAAATGGTGATATGAGTATATCACTCAAAACGTCATACTATAGTATGTCGCTCAAAAACGGTCATATTATACTATGTCTTTCAAAATGGTTCATAATATACTATGTTGCTCCAAAGAGGTCATACTATAGTATTTTGAACACAAAAAGGTCATACTATAGCATATCGTATGAAAATGGTGATATGAGTATATCACTCAAAACGTCATACTATATGTCGCTCAAAAATGGTCATATTATACTATGTCTTTCAAAATGGTTAATATTATACTATATCGCTCCAAAGAGGTCATACTATAGTATTCTGAACACAAAAACGTCATACTATAGCATATCGTATGAAAATGGTGATATGAGTATATCACTCAAAACGTCATACTATAGTATGTCGCTAAAAAAAGGTCATATTATACTATGTCTTTCAAAATGGTTCATATTATACTATGTCGCTCCAAAGAGGTCATACTATAGTATTCTGAACACAAAAAGGTCATACTATAGCATATCGTATGAAAATGGTGATATGAGTATATCACTCAAAACGTCATACTATAGTATGTAGCTCAAAAATGGTCATATTATACTATGTCTTTCAAAATGATTCATATTATACTATGTCGCTCCAAAGAGGTCATACTATAGTATTCTGAACACAAAAACGTCATACTATAGCATATCCCATGAAAATGGTGATATGAGTATATCACTCAAAACGTCATACTATAGTATGTCGCTCAAAAACGGTCATATTATACTATGTCTTTCAAAATGGTTCATAATATACTATGTTGCTCCAAAGAGGTCATACTATAGTATTTTGAACACAAAAAGGTCATACTATAGCATATCGTATGAAAATGGTGATATGAGTATATCACTCAAAACGTCATACTATATGTCGCTCAAAAATGGTCATATTATACTATGTCTTTCAAAATGGTTAATATTATACTATGTCGCTCCAAAGAGGTCATACTATAGTATTCTGAACACAAAAACGTCATACTATAGCATATCGTATGAAAATGGTGATATGAGTATATCACTCAAAACGTCATACTATAGTATGTCGCTAAAAAAAGGTCATATTATACTATGTCTTTCAAAATGGTTCATAATATACTATGTTGCTCCAAAGAGGTCATACTATAGTATTTTGAACACAAAAAGGTCATACTATAGCATATCGTATGAAAATGGTGATATGAGTATATCACTCAAAACGTCATACTATAGTATGTAGCTAAAAAAAAATCATATTATACTATGTCTTTCAAAATGGTTCATATTATACTATGTCGCTCCAAAGAGGTCATACTATAGTATTCTGAACACAAAAAGGTCATACTATAGCATATCGTATGAAAATGGTGATATGAGTATATCACTCAAAACGTCATACTATAGTATGTCGCTAAAAAAAGGTCATATTATACTATGTCTTTCAAAATGGTTCATATTATACTATGTCGCTCCAAAGAGGTCATACTATAGTATTCTGAACACAAAAAGGTCATACTATAGCATATCGTATGAAAATGGTGATATGAGTATATCACTCAAAACGTCATACTATAGCATGTCGCTAAAAAAAGGTCATATTATACTATGTCTTTCAAAATGGTTCATATTATACTATGTCGCTCCAAAGAGGTCATAAAATAGTATTTTGAACACAAAAAGCTCATACTATAGCATATTGCATGAAAATGGTGATATGAGTATATCACTCAAAAACGTCATACTATAATATGTCGCTCAAAAATTGTCATATTATACTATGTCTTTCAAAATGGTTCATATTATACTATGTCACTACAAAAAGGTCATAATATCATATTTTGAACACAAAAACGTCATACTATAGCATATTGCATGAAAATGGTGATATGAGTATGTCGCTCAAAAACGTCATACTAAAAAACGGTCATATTATACTATGTCTTTCAAAATGGTTCATATTATACTATGTCGCTCCAAAGAGGTCATACTATAGTATTCTGAACACAAAAAGGTCATACTATAGCATATCGTATGAAAATGGTGATATGAGTATATCACTCAAAACGTCATACTATAGTATGTCGCTCAAAAACGGTCATATTATACTATGTCTTTCAAAATGGTCATATTATACTATGTCGCTCCAAAGAGGTCATACTATAGTAATTTGAACACAAAAAGCTCATACTATAGCATATTGCATGAAAATGGTGATATGAGTATATCACTCAAAAACGTCATACTATAGTATGTCGCTAAAAAAAGGTCATATTATACTATGTCTTTCAAAATGGTTCATATTATACTATGTCGCTCCAAAGAGGTCATACTATAGTATTCTGAACACAAAAACGTCATACTATAGCATATCGTATGAAAATGGTGATATGAGTATATCACTCAAAACGTCATACTATAGTATGTCGCTAAAAAAAGGTCATATTATACTATGTCTTTCAAAATGGTTCATATTATACTATGTCGCTCCAAAGAGGTCATACTATAGTATTCTGAACACAAAAATGTGATACTATAGCATATTGCATGAAAATGGTGATATGAGTATATCACTCAAAAACGTCATACTATATGTAGCTAAAAAAGGTCATATTATACTATGTCTTTCAAAATGGTTCATATTATACTATGTCGCTCCAAAGAGGTCATACTATAGTATCCTGAACACAAAAAGGTCATACTATAGCATATCGTATGAAAATGGTGATATGAGTATATCACTCAAAACGTCATACTATATGTCGCTCAAAAATGGTCATATTATACTATGTCTTTCAAAATGGTTAATATTATACTATGTCGCTCCAAAGAGGTCATACTATAGTATTCTGAACACAAAAACGTCATACTATAGCATATCGTATGAAAATGGTGATATGAGTATATCACTCAAAACGTCATACTATAGTATGTCGCTAAAAAAAGGTCATATTATACTATGTCTTTCAAAATGGTTCATAATATACTATGTTGCTCCAAAGAGGTCATACTATAGTATTTTGAACACAAAAAGGTCATACTATAGCATATCGTATGAAAATGGTGATATGAGTATATCACTCAAAACGTCATACTATAGTATGTAGCTAAAAAAAAATCATATTATACTATGTCTTTCAAAATGGTTCATATTATACTATGTCGCTCCAAAGAGGTCATACTATAGTATTCTGAACACAAAAAGGTCATACTATAGCATATCGTATGAAAATGGTGATATGAGTATATCACTCAAAACGTCATACTATAGTATGTCGCTAAAAAAAGGTCATATTATACTATGTCTTTCAAAATGGTTCATATTATACTATGTCGCTCCAAAGAGGTCATACTATAGTATTCTGAACACAAAAAGGTCATACTATAGCATATCGTATGAAAATGGTGATATGAGTATATCACTCAAAACGTCATACTATAGCATGTCGCTAAAAAAAGGTCATATTATACTATGTCTTTCAAAATGGTTCATATTATACTATGTCGCTCCAAAGAGGTCATAAAATAGTATTTTGAACACAAAAAGCTCATACTATAGCATATTGCATGAAAATGGTGATATGAGTATATCACTCAAAAACGTCATACTATAATATGTCGCTCAAAAATTGTCATATTATACTATGTCTTTCAAAATGGTTCATATTATACTATGTCACTACAAAAAGGTCATAATATCATATTTTGAACACAAAAACGTCATACTATAGCATATTGCATGAAAATGGTGATATGAGTATGTCGCTCAAAAACGTCATACTAAAAAACGGTCATATTATACTATGTCTTTCAAAATGGTTCATATTATACTATGTCGCTCCAAAGAGGTCATAAAATAGTATTTTGAACACAAAAAGCTCATACTATAGCATATTGCATGAAAATGGTGATATGAGTATATCACTCAAAAACGTCATACTATAGTATGTCGCTAAAAAAAGGTCATATTATACTATGTCTTTCAAAATGGTTCATATTATACTATGTCGCTCCAAAGAGGTCATACTATAGTATTCTGAACACAAAAACGTCATACTATAGCATATCGTATGAAAATGGTGATATGAGTATATCACTCAAAACGTCATACTATAGTATGTCGCTAAAAAAAGGTCATATTATACTATGTCTTTCAAAATGGTTCATATTATACTATGTCGCTCCAAAGAGGTCATACTATAGTATTCTGAACACAAAAATGTGATACTATAGCATATTGCATGAAAATGGTGATATGAGTATATCACTCAAAAACGTCATACTATATGTAGCTAAAAAAGGTCATATTATACTATGTCTTTCAAAATGGTTCATATTATACTATGTCGCTCCAAAGAGGTCATACTATAGTATCCTGAACACAAAAAGGTCATACTATAGCATATCGTATGAAAATGGTGATATGAGTATATCACTCAAAACGTCATACTATAGTATGTCGTTAAAAAAAGGTCATATTATACTATGTCTTTCAAAATGGTTCATATTATACTATGTCGCTCCAAAGAGGTCATACTATAGTAATTTGAACACAAAAAGCTCATACTATAGCATATTGCATGAAAATGGTGATATGAGTATATCACTCAAAAACGTCATACTATATGTAGCTAAAAAAGGTCATATTATACTATGTCTTTCAAAATGATTCATATTATACTATGTCGCTCCAAAGAGGTCATACTATAGTATTCTGAACACAAAAACGTCATACTATAGCATATCCCATGAAAATGGTGATATGAGTATATCACTCAAAACGTCATACTATAGTATGTCGCTCAAAAACGGTCATATTATACTATGTCTTTCAAAATGGTTCATAATATACTATGTCGCTCCAAAGAGGTCATACTATAGTATTTTGAACACAAAAAGGTCATACTATAGCATATCGTATGAAAATGGTGATATGAGTATATCACTCAAAACGTCATACTATATGTCGCTCAAAAATGGTCATATTATACTATGTCTTTCAAAATGGTTCATATTATACTATGTTGCTCCAAAGAGGTCATACTATAGTAATTTGAACACAAAAAGCTCATACTATAGCATATTGCATGAAAATGGTGATATGAGTATATCACTCAAAAACGTCATACTATATGTAGCTAAAAAAGGTCATATTATACTATGTCTTTCAAAATGATTCATATTATACTATGTCGCTCCAAAGAGGTCATACTATAGTATTCTGAACACAAAAACGTCATACTATAGCATATCCCATGAAAATGGTGATATGAGTATATCACTCAAAACGTCATACTATAGTATGTCGCTCAAAAACGGTCATATTATACTATGTCTTTCAAAATGGTTCATAATATACTATGTTGCTCCAAAGAGGTCATACTATAGTATTTTGAACACAAAAAGGTCATACTATAGCATATCGTATGAAAATGGTGATATGAGTATATCACTCAAAACGTCATACTATATGTCGCTCAAAAATGGTCATATTATACTATGTCTTTCAAAATGGTTCATATTATACTATGTCGCTCCAAAGAGGTCATACTATAGTATTCTGAACACAAAAAGGTCATACTATAGCATATCGTATGAAAATGGTGATATGAGTATATCACTCAAAACGTCATACTATAGTATGTAGCTAAAAAAAAATCATATTATACTATGTCTTTCAAAATGGTTCATATTATACTATGTCGCTCCAAAGAGGTCATACTATAGTATTCTGAACACAAAAAGGTCATACTATAGCATATTGCATGAAAATGGTGATATGAGTATATCACTCAAAAACGTCATACTATAATATGTCGCTCAAAATTGTCATATTATACTATGTCTTTCAAAATGGTTCATATTATACTATGTCACTACAAAAAGGTCATAATATCATATTTTGAACACAAAAACGTCATACTATAGCATATTGCATGAAAATGGTGATATGAGTATATCACTCAAAAACGTCATACTATAGTATGTCGCTAAAAAAAGGTCATATTATACTATGTCTTTCAAAATGGTTCATATTGTACTATGTCGCTCCAAAGAGGTCATACTATAGTATTCTGAACACAAAAAGGTCATACTATAGCATATCGTATGAAAATGGTGATATGAGTATATCACTCAAAACGTCATACTATAGTATGTAGCTAAAAAAAAGTCATATTATACTATGTCTTTCAAAATGGTTCATATTATACTATGTCGCTCCAAAGAGGTCATACTATAGTATTCTGAACACAAAAAGGTCATACTATAGCATATCGTATGAAAATGGTGATATGAGTATATCACTCAAAACGTCATACTATAGTATGTCGCTAAAAAAAGGTCATATTATACTATGTCTTTCAAAATGGTTCATATTATACTATGTCGCTCCAAAGAGGTCATACTATAGTATTCTGAACACAAAAAGGTCATACTATAGCATATCGTATGAAAATGGTGATATGAGTATATCACTCAAAACGTCATACTATAGCATGTCGCTAAAAAAAGGTCATATTATACTATGTCTTTCAAAATGGTTCATATTATACTATGTCGCTCCAAAGAGGTCATAAAATAGTATTTTGAACACAAAAAGCTCATACTATAGCATATTGCATGAAAATGGTGATATGAGTATATCACTCAAAAACGTCATACTATAATATGTCGCTCAAAAATTGTCATATTATACTATGTCTTTCAAAATGGTTCATATTATACTATGTCACTACAAAAAGGTCATAATATCATATTTTGAACACAAAAACGTCATACTATAGCATATTGCATGAAAATGGTGATATGAGTATGTCGCTCAAAAACGTCATACTAAAAAACGGTCATATTATACTATGTCTTTCAAAATGGTTCATATTATACTATGTCGCTCCAAAGAGGTCATACTATAGTATTCTGAACACAAAAAGGTCATACTATAGCATATCGTATGAAAATGGTGATATGAGTATATCACTCAAAACGTCATACTATAGTATGTCGCTCAAAAACGGTCATATTATACTATGTCTTTCAAAATGGTCATATTATACTATGTCGCTCCAAAGAGGTCATACTATAGTAATTTGAACACAAAAAGCTCATACTATAGCATATTGCATGAAAATGGTGATATGAGTATATCACTCAAAAACGTCATACTATAGTATGTCGCTAAAAAAAGGTCATATTATACTATGTCTTTCAAAATGGTTCATATTATACTATGTCGCTCCAAAGAGGTCATACTATAGTATTCTGAACACAAAAACGTCATACTATAGCATATCGTATGAAAATGGTGATATGAGTATATCACTCAAAACGTCATACTATAGTATGTCGCTAAAAAAAGGTCATATTATACTATGTCTTTCAAAATGGTTCATATTATACTATGTCGCTCCAAAGAGGTCATACTATAGTATTCTGAACACAAAAATGTGATACTATAGCATATTGCATGAAAATGGTGATATGAGTATATCACTCAAAAACGTCATACTATATGTAGCTAAAAAAGGTCATATTATACTATGTCTTTCAAAATGGTTCATATTATACTATGTCGCTCCAAAGAGGTCATACTATAGTATCCTGAACACAAAAAGGTCATACTATAGCATATCGTATGAAAATGGTGATATGAGTATATCACTCAAAACGTCATACTATATGTCGCTCAAAAATGGTCATATTATACTATGTCTTTCAAAATGGTTAATATTATACTATGTCGCTCCAAAGAGGTCATACTATAGTATTCTGAACACAAAAACGTCATACTATAGCATATCGTATGAAAATGGTGATATGAGTATATCACTCAAAACGTCATACTATAGTATGTCGCTAAAAAAAGGTCATATTATACTATGTCTTTCAAAATGGTTCATAATATACTATGTTGCTCCAAAGAGGTCATACTATAGTATTTTGAACACAAAAAGGTCATACTATAGCATATCGTATGAAAATGGTGATATGAGTATATCACTCAAAACGTCATACTATAGTATGTAGCTAAAAAAAAATCATATTATACTATGTCTTTCAAAATGGTTCATATTATACTATGTCGCTCCAAAGAGGTCATACTATAGTATTCTGAACACAAAAAGGTCATACTATAGCATATCGTATGAAAATGGTGATATGAGTATATCACTCAAAAACGTCATATTATACTATGTCTTTCAAAATGGTTCATATTGTACTATGTCGCTCCAAAGAGGTCATACTATAGTATTCTGAACACAAAAAGGTCATACTATAGCATATCGTATGAAAATGGTGATATGAGTATATCACTCAAAACGTCATACTATAGTATGTAGCTAAAAAAAAGTCATATTATACTATGTCTTTCAAAATGGTTCATATTATACTATGTCGCTCCAAAGAGGTCATACTATAGTATTCTGAACACAAAAATGTGATACTATAGCATATTGCATGAAAATGGTGATATGAGTATATCACTCAAAAACGTCATACTATAGTATGTAGCTCAAAAACGGTCATATTATACTATGTCTTTCAAAATGGTTCATATTGTACTATGTCGCTCCAAAGAGGTCATACTATAGTATTCTGAACACAAAAAGGTCATACTATAGCATATCCCATGAAAATCGTGATATGAGTATATCACTCAAAATGTCAGACTATAGTATGTCGCTCAAAAACGGTCATATTATACTATGTCTTTCAAAATGGTTCATAATATACTATGTCGCTCCAAAGAGGTCATACTATAGTATTTTGAACACAAAAAGGTCATACTATAGCATATCGTATGAAAATGGTGATATGAGTATATCACTCAAAAACGTCATACTATAATATGTCGCTCAAAAACGGTCATATTATACTATGTCTTTCAAAATGGTTCATATTATACTATGTCGCTCCAAAGAGGTCATACTATAGTATCCTGAACACAAAAAGCTCATACTATAGCATATCGTATGAAAATGGTGATATGAGTATATCACTCAAAAACGTCATACTATAGTATGTAGCTCAAAAACGGTCATATTATACTATGTCTTTCAAAATGGTTCATATTGTACTATGTCACTCCAAAGAGGTCATACTATAGTATTCTGAACACAAAAAGGTCATACTATAGCATATCGTATGAAAATGGTGATATGAGTATATCACTCAAAACGTCATACTATAGTATGTAGCTAAAAAAAGGTCATATTATACTATGTCTTTCAAAATGGTTCATATTATACTATGTCGCTCCAAAGAGGTCATACTATAGTATTCTGAACACAAAAACGTCATACTATAGCATATCGTATGAAAATTGTGATATGAGTATATCACTGGGCGACACGGTGGAGCAGTGGGTAGCACTGTTGCCTCACAGCAAGAAGGTCGCAGGTTCAAGACCGCCTTGGGGCCTGGGTCTGGGACCTTTCTGTGTGGAGTTTGCATGTTCTCCCCGTGTCTGCGTGGGTTTTCACCGGGTACTCCGGCTTCCTCCCACAATACAAAACATGCTCAGGTTAATTGGCAAATCTAAATTGCCCATAGGTGTGAGTGTGTGTGTGAATGGTGTGTGAATGGTGTGTGCGCCCCACGATTGGCTGGCGACCATCTGGGGTGTATCCCCCTGCCTCTCGCCATAAATGCGCTGGGATAGGCTCCAGCAGACCCCTGCGACCCCAAAAGGGAATAAGCGGGATAGAAAATGGATGGATGGATGGAGTATATCACTCAAAACGTCATACTATAGTATGTCGCTAAAAAAAGGTCATATTATACTATGTCTTTCAAAATGGTTCATATTATACTATGTCGCTCCAAAGAGGTCATACTATAGTATTCTGAACACAAAAATGTGATACTATAGCATATTGCATGAAAATGGTGATATGAGTATATCACTCAAAAACGTCATACTATAGTATGTAGCTCAAAAACGGTCATATTATACTATGTCTTTCAAAATGGTTCATATTGTACTATGTCGCTCCAAAGAGGTCATACTATAGTATTCTGAACACAAAAAGGTCATACTATAGCATATCGTATGAAAATGGTGATATGAGTATATCACTCAAAACGTCATACTATAGTATGTAGCTAAAAAAAAGTCATATTATACTATGTCTTTCAAAATGGTTCATATTATACTATGTCGCTCCAAAGAGGTCATACTATAGTATTCTGAACACAAAAAGGTCATACTATAGCATATCCCATGAAAATCGTGATATGAGTATATCACTCAAAATGTCAGACTATAGTATGTCGCTCAAAAACGGTCATATTATACTATGTCTTTCAAAATGGTTCATAATATACTATGTCGCTCCAAAGAGGTCATACTATAGTATTTTGAACACAAAAAGGTCATACTATAGCATATCGTATGAAAATGGTGATATGAGTATATCACTCAAAAACGTCATACTATAATATGTCGCTCAAAAACGGTCATATTATACTATGTCTTTCAAAATGGTTCATATTATACTATGTCGCTCCAAAGAGGTCATACTATAGTATCCTGAACACAAAAAGCTCATACTATAGCATATCGTATGAAAATGGTGATATGAGTATATCACTCAAAAACGTCATACTATAGTATGTAGCTAAAAAAAAGTCATATTATACTATGTCTTTCAAAATGGTTCATATTATACTATGTCGCTCCAAAGAGGTCATACTATAGTATTCTGAACACAAAAAGGTCATACTATAGCATATCCCATGAAAATGGTGATATGAGTATATCACTCAAAATGTCATACTATAGTATGTCGCTCAAAAACGGTCATATTATACTATGTCTTTCAAAATGGTTCATAATATACTATGTCGCTCCAAAGAGGTCATACTATAGTATTTTGAACACAAAAAGGTCATACTATAGCATATCGTATGAAAATGGTGATATGAGTATATCACTCAAAACGTCATACTATAATATGTCACTCAAAAAAGGTCATATTATACTATGTCTTTCAAAATGGTTCATATTATACTATGTCGCTCCAAAGAGGTCATACTATAGTATTCCGAACACAAAAAGGTCATACTATAGCATATCGTATGAAAATGGTGATATGAGTATATCACTCAAAAACGTCATATTATACTATGTCGCTCAAAAATGGTTCATATTATACTATGTCGCTCCAAAGAGGTCATACTATAGTATTCTGAACACAAAAACGTCATACTATAGCATATCGTATGAAAATGGTGATATGAGTATATCACTCAAAACGTCATACTATAGTATGTCGCTAAAAAAAGGTCATATTATACTATGTCTTTCAAAATGGTTCATATTATACTATGTCGCTCCAAAGAGGTCATACTATAGTATTTTGAACACAAAAAGGTCATACTATAGCATATCGTATGAAAATGGTGATATGAGTATATCACTCAAAACGTCATACTATATGTAGCTAAAAAAAAATCATATTATACTATGTCTTTCAAAATGGTTCATATTATACTATGTCGCTCCAAAGAGGTCATACTATAGTATTTTGAACACAAAAACGTCATACTATAGCATATTGCATGAAAATGGTGATATGAGTATGTCGCTCAAAAACGTCATACTAAAAAACGGTCATATTATACTATGTCTTTCAAAATGGTTCATATTATACTATGTCGCTCCAAAGAGGTCATACTATAGTATTCTGAACACAAAAAGGTCATACTATAGCATATCGTATGAAAATGGTGATATGAGTATATCACTCAAAACGTCATACTATAGTATGTAGCTAAAAAAAAGTCATATTATACTATGTCTTTCAAAATGGTTCATATTATACTATGTCGCTCCAAAGAGGTCATACTATAGTATTCTGAACACAAAAAGGTCATACTATAGCATATCGTATGAAAATGGTGATATGAGTATATCACTCAAAACGTCATACTATAATATGTCGCTCAAAAATTGTCATATTATACTATGTCTTTCAAAATGGTTCATATTATACTATGTCACTACAAAAAGGTCATAATATCGTATTTTGAACACAAAAACGTCATACTATAGCATATTGCATGAAAATGGTGATATGAGTATGTCGCTCAAAAACGTCATACTAAAAAACGGTCATATTATACTATGTCTTTCAAAATGGTTCATATTATACTATGTCGCTCCAAAGAGGTCATACTATAGTATTCTGAACACAAAAAGGTCATACTATAGCATATCGTATGAAAATGGTGATATGAGTATATCACTCAAAAACGTCATACTATAGTATGTAGCTAAAAAAAAGTCATATTATACTATGTCTTTCAAAATGGTTCATATTATACTATGTCGCTCCAAAGAGGTCATACTATAGTAATTTGAACACAAAAAGCTCATACTATAGCATATTGCATGAAAATGGTGATATGAGTATATCACTCAAAAACGTCATACTATATGTAGCTAAAAAAGGTCATATTATACTATGTCTTTCAAAATGATTCATATTATACTATGTCGCTCCAAAGAGGTCATACTATAGTATTCTGAACACAAAAACGTCATACTATAGCATATCGTATGAAAATGGTGATATGAGTATATCACTCAAAACGTCATACTATAGTATGTCGCTAAAAAAAGGTCATATTATACTATGTCTTTCAAAATGGTTCATATTATACTATGTCGCTCCAAAGAGGTCATACTATAGTATTTTGAACACAAAAAGGTCATACTATAGCATATCGTATGAAAATGGTGATATGAGTATATCACTCAAAACGTCATACTATAATATGTCACTCAAAAAAGGTCATATTATACTATGTCTTTCAAAATGGTTCATATTATACTATGTCGCTCCAAAGAGGTCATACTATAGTATTCTGAACACAAAAAGGTCATACTATAGCATATCCCATGAAAATGGTGATATGAGTATATCACTCAAAATGTCATACTATAGTATGTCGCTCAAAAACGGTCATATTATACTATGTCTTTCAAAATGGTTCATAATATACTATGTCGCTCCAAAGAGGTCATACTATAGTATTTTGAACACAAAAAGGTCATACTATAGCATATCGTATGAAAATGGTGATATGAGTATATCACTCAAAACGTCATACTATAATATGTCACTCAAAAAAGGTCATATTATACTATGTCTTTCAAAATGGTTCATATTATACTATGTCGCTCCAAAGAGGTCATACTATAGTATTCCGAACACAAAAAGGTCATACTATAGCATATCGTATGAAAATGGTGATATGAGTATATCACTCAAAAACGTCATATTATACTATGTCGCTCAAAAATGGTTCATATTATACTATGTCGCTCCAAAGAGGTCATACTATAGTATTCTGAACACAAAAACGTCATACTATAGCATATCGTATGAAAATGGTGATATGAGTATATCACTCAAAACGTCATACTATAGTATGTCGCTAAAAAAAGGTCATATTATACTATGTCTTTCAAAATGGTTCATATTATACTATGTCGCTCCAAAGAGGTCATACTATAGTATTTTGAACACAAAAAGGTCATACTATAGCATATCGTATGAAAATGGTGATATGAGTATATCACTCAAAACGTCATACTATATGTAGCTAAAAAAAAATCATATTATACTATGTCTTTCAAAATGGTTCATATTATACTATGTCGCTCCAAAGAGGTCATACTATAGTATTTTGAACACAAAAACGTCATACTATAGCATATTGCATGAAAATGGTGATATGAGTATGTCGCTCAAAAACGTCATACTAAAAAACGGTCATATTATACTATGTCTTTCAAAATGGTTCATATTATACTATGTCGCTCCAAAGAGGTCATACTATAGTATTCTGAACACAAAAAGGTCATACTATAGCATATCGTATGAAAATGGTGATATGAGTATATCACTCAAAACGTCATACTATAGTATGTAGCTAAAAAAAAGTCATATTATACTATGTCTTTCAAAATGGTTCATATTATACTATGTCGCTCCAAAGAGGTCATACTATAGTATTCTGAACACAAAAAGGTCATACTATAGCATATCGTATGAAAATGGTGATATGAGTATATCACTCAAAACGTCATACTATAATATGTCGCTCAAAAATTGTCATATTATACTATGTCTTTCAAAATGGTTCATATTATACTATGTCACTACAAAAAGGTCATAATATCGTATTTTGAACACAAAAACGTCATACTATAGCATATTGCATGAAAATGGTGATATGAGTATGTCGCTCAAAAACGTCATACTAAAAAACGGTCATATTATACTATGTCTTTCAAAATGGTTCATATTATACTATGTCGCTCCAAAGAGGTCATACTATAGTATTCTGAACACAAAAAGGTCATACTATAGCATATCGTATGAAAATGGTGATATGAGTATATCACTCAAAAACGTCATACTATAGTATGTAGCTAAAAAAAAGTCATATTATACTATGTCTTTCAAAATGGTTCATATTATACTATGTCGCTCCAAAGAGGTCATACTATAGTAATTTGAACACAAAAAGCTCATACTATAGCATATTGCATGAAAATGGTGATATGAGTATATCACTCAAAAACGTCATACTATATGTAGCTAAAAAAGGTCATATTATACTATGTCTTTCAAAATGATTCATATTATACTATGTCGCTCCAAAGAGGTCATACTATAGTATTCTGAACACAAAAACGTCATACTATAGCATATCGTATGAAAATGGTGATATGAGTATATCACTCAAAACGTCATACTATAGTATGTCGCTAAAAAAAGGTCATATTATACTATGTCTTTCAAAATGGTTCATATTATACTATGTCGCTCCAAAGAGGTCATAATATTGTATTTTGAACACAAAAAGCTCATACTATAGCATATTGCATGAAAATGGTGATATGAGTATATCACTCAAAATGTCATACTATAGTATGTAGCTCAAAAACGGTCATATTATACTATGTCTTTCAAAATGGTTCATATTGTACTATGTCGCTCCAAAGAGGTCATACTATAGTATTCTGAACACAAAAAGGTCATACTATAGCATATCGTATGAAAATGGTGATATGAGTATATCACTCAAAACGTCATACTATAGTATGTAGCTAAAAAAAAGTCATATTATACTATGTCTTTCAAAATGGTTCATATTATACTATGTCGCTCCAAAGAGGTCATACTATAGTATTCTGAACACAAAAAGGTCATACTATAGCATATCCCATGAAAATGGTGATATGAGTATATCACTCAAAATGTCATACTATAGTATGTCGCTCAAAAACGGTCATATTATACTATGTCTTTCAAAATGGTTCATAATATACTATGTCGCTCCAAAGAGGTCATACTATAGTATTTTGAACACAAAAAGGTCATACTATAGCATATCGTATGAAAATGGTGATATGAGTATATCACTCAAAACGTCATACTATAATATGTCACTCAAAAAAGGTCATATTATACTATGTCTTTCAAAATGGTTCATATTATACTATGTCGCTCCAAAGAGGTCATACTATAGTATTCTGAACACAAAAAGGTCATACTATAGCATATCGTATGAAAATGGTGATATGAGTATATCACTCAAAAACGTCATATTATACTATGTCGCTCAAAAATGGTTCATATTATACTATGTCGCTCCAAAGAGGTCATACTATAGTATTCTGAACACAAAAACGTCATACTATAGCATATCGTATGAAAATGGTGATATGAGTATATCACTCAAAACGTCATACTATAGTATGTCGCTAAAAAAAGGTCATATTATACTATGTCTTTCAAAATGGTTCATATTATACTATGTCGCTCCAAAGAGGTCATACTATAGTATTTTGAACACAAAAAGGTCATACTATAGCATATCCCATGAAAATGGTGATATGAGTATATCACTCAAAATGTCATACTCAAAATGTATGTAGCTAAAAAAGGCTAAAAAAGCTAAAAAAGGTCATATTATACTATGTCTTTCAAAATGGTTCATATTATACTATGTCGCTCCAAAGAGGTCATACTATAGTATCCTGAACACAAAAAGGTCATACTATAGCATATCGTATGAAAATGGTGATATGAGTATGTCGCTCAAAAACGGTCATATTATACTATGTCTTTCAAAATGGTTCATAATATACTATGTCGCTCCAAAGAGGTCATACTATAGTATTTTGAACACAAAAAGGTCATACTATAGCATATTGCATGAAAATGGTGATATGAGTATGTCGCTCAAAAACGGTCATATTATACTATGTCTTTCAAAATGGTTCATATTATACTATAACGCTCCAAAGAGGTCATACTATAGTATCCTGAACACAAAAAGCTCATACTATAGTATTTTGAACACAAAAACGTGATACTATAGCATATTGCATGAAAATGGTGATATGAGTATATCACTCAAAAACGTCATACTATAGTATGTCGCTAAAAAAGGTCATATTATACTATGTCTTTCAAAATGGTTCATATTATACTATGTCGCTCCAAAGAGGTCATACTATAGTATCCTGAACACAAAAAGCTCATACTATAGCATATCGTATGAAAATGGTGATATGAGTATATCACTCAAAAACGTCATACTATCGTATGTCGCTCAAAAACGGTCATATTATATTATGTCTTTCAAAATGGTTCATATTGTACTATGTCGCTCCAAAGAGGTCATACTATAGTATTCTGAACACAAAAAGGTCATACTATAGCATATCGTATGAAAATGGTGATATGAGTATATCACTCAAAACGTCATACTATAGTATGTAGCTAAAAAAAAGTCATATTATACTATGTCTTTCAAAATGGTTCATATTATACTATGTCGCTCCAAAGAGGTCATACTATAGTATTCTGAACACAAAAAGGTCATACTATAGCATATCCCATGAAAATGGTGATATGAGTATATCACTCAAAATGTCATACTATAGTATGTCGCTCAAAAACGGTCATATTATACTATGTCTTTCAAAATGGTTCATAATATACTATGTCGCTCCAAAGAGGTCATACTATAGTATTTTGAACACAAAAAGGTCATACTATAGCATATCGTATGAAAATGGTGATATGAGTATATCACTCAAAAACGTCATATTATACTATGTCGCTCAAAAATGGTTCATATTATACTATGTCGCTCCAAAGAGGTCATACTATAGTATTCTGAACACAAAAACGTCATACTATAGCATATCGTATGAAAATGGTGATATGAGTATATCACTCAAAACGTCATACTATAGTATGTCGCTAAAAAAAGGTCATATTATACTATGTCTTTCAAAATGGTTCATATTATACTATGTCGCTCCAAAGAGGTCATACTATAGTATTTTGAACACAAAAAGGTCATACTATAGCATATTGCATGAAAATGGTGATATGAGTATGTCGCTCAAAAACGGTCATATTATACTATGTCTTTCAAAATGGTTCATATTATACTATAACGCTCCAAAGAGGTCATACTATAGTATCCTGAACACAAAAAGCTCATACTATAGTATTTTGAACACAAAAACGTGATACTATAGCATATTGCATGAAAATGGTGATATGAGTATATCACTCAAAACGTCATACTATAGTATGTCGCTAAAAAAGGTCATATTATACTATGTCTTTCAAAGTGATTCATATTATACTATGTCGCTCCAAAGAGGTCATACTATAGTATTCTGAATACAAAAACGTCATACTATAGCATATCGTATGAAAATGGTGATATGAGTATATCACTCAAAACGTCATACTATAGTATGTCGCTAAAAAAAAGTCATATTATACTATGTCTTTCAAAATGGTTCATATTATACTATGTCGCTCCAAAGAGGTCATACTATAGTAATTTGAACACAAAAAGCTCATACTATAGCATATTGCATGAAAATGGTGATATGAGTATATCACTCAAAAACGTCATACTATAGTATGTAGCTAAAAAAGGTCATATTATACTATGTCTTTCAAAATGGTTCATATTGTACTATGTCGCTCCAAAGAGGTCATACTATAGTATTTTGAACACAAAAAGGTCATACTATAGCATATCGTATGAAAATGGTGATATGAGTATATCACTCAAAAACGTCATACTATAGTATGTAGCTCAAAAACGGTCATATTATACTATGTCTTTCAAAATGGTTCATATTGTACTATGTCACTCCAAAGAGGTCATACTATAGTATTCTGAACACAAAAAGGTCATACTATAGCATATCGTATGAAAATGGTGATATGAGTATATCACTCAAAACATCATACTATAGTATGTAGCTAAAAAAAAATCATATTATACTATGTCTTTCAAAATGGTTCATATTATACTATGTCGCTCCAAAGAGGTCATACTATAGTATTTTGAACACAAAAAGGTCATACTATAGCATATCCCATGAAAATGGTGATATGAGTATATCACTCAAAATGTCATACTATAGTATGTCGCTCAAAAACGGTCATATTATACTATGTCTTTCAAAATGGTTCATAATATACTAATTTCGCTCCAAAGAGGTCATACTATAGTATTTTGAACACAAAAAGGTCATACTATAGCATATCGTATGAAAATGGTGATATGAGTATATCACTCAAAATGTCATACTATAGTATGTCACTCAAAAAAGGTCATATTATACTATGTCTTTCAAAATGGTTCATATTATACTATGTCGCTCAAAAATGGTCATATTATACTATGTCTTTCAAAATGGTTCATATTATACTATGTCGCTCCAAAGAGGTCATACTATAGTATTCTGAACACAAAAACGTCATACTATAGCATATCGTATGAAAATGGTGATATGAGTATATCACTCAAAACGTCATACTATAGTATGTCGCTAAAAAAGGTCATATTATACTATGTCTTTCAAAATGGTTCATATTATACTATGTCGCTCCAAAGAGGTCATACTATAGTATCCTGAACACAAAAAGCTCATACTATAGCATATCGTATGAAAATGGTGATATGAGTATATCACTCAAAAACGTCATACTATCGTATGTCGCTCAAAAACGGTCATATTATACTATGTCTTTCAAAATGGTTCATAATATACTATGTCGCTCCAAAGAGGTCATACTATAGTATTTTGAACACAAAAAGGTCATACTATAGCATATTGCATGAAAATGGTGATATGAGTATATCACTCAAAACGTCATACTATAATATGTAGCTAAAAAAAAGTCATATTATACTATGTCTTTCAAAATGGTTCATATTATACTATGTCGCTCCAAAGAGGTCATACTATAGTATTCTGAACACAAAAAGGTCATACTATAGCATATTGCATGAAAATGGTGATATGAGTATATCACTCAAAACGTCATACTATAATATGTCGCTCAAAAACGGTCATATTATACTATGTCTTTCAAAATGGTTCATATTATACTATAACGCTCCAAAGAGGTCATACTATAGTATCCTGAACACAAAAAGCTCATACTATAGTATTTTGAACACAAAAACGTGATACTATAGCATATTGCATGAAAATGGTGATATGAGTATATCACTCAAAAACGTCATACTATAGTATGTCGCTAAAAAAGGTCATATTATACTATGTCTTTCAAAATGGTTCATATTGTACTATGTCGCTCCAAAGAGGTCATACTATAGTATTTTGAACACAAAAAGGTCATACTATAGCATATCCCATGAAAATGGTGATATGAGTATATCACTCAAAATGTCATACTATAGTGTGTCGCTCAAAAAAGGTCATATTATACTATGTCGTTCAAAATAGGTCATACTATAGTATTTTGAACACAAAAAGGTCAAACTATAGTATTTTGAACACAAAAAGGTCATACTATAGTATGTCGCTCAAAAAGGTTATATTATACTATGTCTTTCAAAATGGTTCATATTATACTATGTTGTTCAAAATAGGTCATACTATAGTATTTTGAACACAAAAAGGTCATACTATAGCATATCGTATGAAAATGGTGATATGAGTATATCACTCAAAAACGTCATACTATAGTATGTCGGTCAAACGAGGTCATATTATACTATGTCACACAAATAAGATCATACTATACTATTTCCAAAAAAGGTCATCATTTACTATGTCGCCCAAAACATATCAAACTATACCATGTCCCTCAACTAACATCATGCTATTCTATGTCACCCAAATGCTATGTCGCTCAAAAAAGGTCACACAATGATTTTTCTTTCATTCCTGCAGAACAGAAAAATGTGATACCATCACAGACATTACGGTTTATATCTAACTGGATGATTCAAACACCAGAGATGTTTTTAGATTCTCTGATCACATTTTGATCAGATGAGGTTTGCATTCAGATTATTTAGCTCCTAGACAAATGGCAGCAGAAGCTTAATGCAGCACAGACGACGTTAGAAACACACATCCTGTTTTATTAATGTGGTCAATATACATTCAGTCCATTTGTCTGTTTACAAGCTGCAGGTCTGCCACCACATTTTGATTCTCCTCCAACACACAATCACTGCTGCAGTTCTGCCTGTTCTATTCTGTCTGGTTACTGACTAATACTGGTAACAACTAACTAGCACTGGTGACACCCAACTTACTCTGGTAATAACTAACTAATACTGGTAACAACTCGTACTGGTAGCATCCAACAATGTGAAAAAAACACTGGTTACAACTAAGGCTGCTAACTACTGTTCAGTAATTATAGCTATTCATTCATATTCTAGTTATGAATGTTTATTGTTCATAATATTATGTGTTTTCCTTTTAATGTTAAATATAATCTGCAGTTCCTGTTGTCTAATCAGTTTGTTCATGTTCATGTTCCTCAGTGTTTTTATAACCTGCTCACAGACTTGATCTGGATAAGGTCCTGTTCAGCGGACCCTGCAGATCCCACGTTTGTGGTTGTGGATTTGCAGTAAAAGACAACGTTCCTCTGGTCTTTGTATCCCGAAACAAACAGGACAGATGCATAATGAGATAATACAAAAGACTTTTGTTCAGGCCTGAAACAGTAAATTAACTGTTGCTGCCAGACTCTGAAGACCCAGAATTATAGAGAGAAACCTGCAGAGACCTCATCAGACCTGCAGAGACCTCATCAGACCTGATCTAATGATCTGATGCATTGAGCCTGAAGTCATGATGTCAATCAGCTGATTATTATAAATAAAATGCTGCATCATCAGTTTATCATTATCAGATTAGATTAATGTGCGAAAACTGTAATGAAATGGGTTCATGAGATCAATAACTAATAATATCAACAGTATTAACCATGATGATACCAATATCAATATCACTGAGGTGAAAGGAGACAATCTATTATCAGAGATAATTAATGTTTACTCTGTTTCTGAGTTTGTTTTTACACGACTGATCAGCTGTTTCCAGGATGTTACATAATTATTATAACTTGACACAATGAAACTAATAAGTGATGATCCTCATGAGAATCTGATGGTAAAATGATAATTTATTGGTTTTGGGTCTGCTATATCTATTTAATGTGATGAATAAACAGACTAACATGACAGAAAATAGTTGAGTAAGAAGTGACTGAAACGTGAAGGAAGCAGATGCAGTCGTGACATGAGCCGATGTTGTAAAACTGGCTCGGAGGAGGAAGATTTGACCCTGAACGTTTTCCCACAAGGTGACGCTGCCCTGCCGCCATGTTGCCGCGGCCGCCTCATTTATCAACGCTGCCGCCGGCCTGATTAATGCCACGCGCTCAGTGTTGGTTGTGTGGACGCACGCGTGATCGCAGCTTCATCCCGACGTCACGCTGCGTTTGATGAACAACCAGGACAAATTCATCATGTCGATTCTCTGTTTATTCTGATGAACTGATGACGCTTTGTGGCTGTTTCTCCACATTCCTCCTGCTTTTGAACGTGCAAAGTTGCACACACTTGCTGCTGTTATATTTATACTTATACTTATCGCACTAGTCATTACATCACAACAACTACTCGTAATCCCATAATCCATTACTGCTCTATGACATCATCGCCTCCTCTTTTAGATTATGAGACTTTAAAATTCAGACAAATATTACCAATAAATGAGTGAGAGCATCAAATCCAGTAATTAAGATGAAATGTTCAGGCATTAACTCCTCTCATTACCAACACGTTATAAATCAGCCAGAAAGCATTGATCACGTTGTTGACTGGTCACCATCATTTCTCTTCTCTTATTTATTTTATACTGTTATATTATTGAGCAGAAATTAACTATTTAATAGTAGTTTCATAATCACAGATTTGTGTTGACCTGTGACTCAGGACATAAAGTTGATTCATTGAACAATAAATAGAATCCATTAATGCTTTGTTATTTATATCACATTTTTCACTTTTGTCCACAGAATTACTGGTAAAAGAATCTTTATTTGCTTTATTTCACTTGTTTATTGGATATTTAATAGAGAACAAGGAAGAAAACTCACACATCCAATAATTTACAACTGCCCTGTTAGATTTATTTAAAATTAGAAACTAAAATATTTGCACATTGATTTAGTGAAACAATTAAACATAATAAATAATTAAAACAAATATAGTATACTATAATAAAACAGAAATATAATAGAAACTTCCAATGTGATATTTTAATTACTTTTAGCTGATAAAACCTCTGTAAGTACATTTTGAATTCAGGACTTTTACTTGAGTATTTTAGACAATATTAGTACTTTTGCTGCAGTAGAGTAAAAGCAATAATAGTACTGATGACAGTAAAAGTGCTTCAAATGTCTATGTGTGAACCATAACTTCTCTCACACACACACACATAATCTGATGACCTTTGACCTCCTGTTTTCAGACAGAAAATCAGCAACAAGCTGAATGTGTTGTTCTTGTTTAGCTTGTTTTTATTTATTTATATTGTGATGCAGGAGGGTTCAAAAGAATTAAATCGCCTTCTTCAGCATCACAAACAGCAATCATGGTCCTCTGCTCTCTTTCCCAGTCTCTCCAGTGGGAATCCTTCCTCTCCCCGTTTCACTGGCATCAGAACACAAATCACTCACAAGGACTCTGTGTTCAGTATTTCCTAGTGAGGAGAAGCCCAGCGTAGCTCCTGTGTTCCTCCAGGGGAGCGACGCCATGATCTCTCCAACCTCTGCACACCTGCACACGCTCAGACTGCTTTACCTGCTTTACCTGCCTCCAGCCCTCAGCCAATCAGCAGTCATTAGCCACACCTGTGTTGAACCAGCTTGTGGAGTTTCTGCCTCCACCACCAGATGGAGCCATACCAGGTGAGGTTGGGGCCATCTCCTGGGGAAGTAGCGCCCCCCCCAGGACACAGCCTCTCATGACATCACAATAATAATTCATTTCTGGAGGTGTCAGGACTTTAACCTTTAACCTTTGACCTCCTGGTAGTGTCACTGTTGTGGTATGACAGATACTCTTAGATATATATGTTGATTATTAAATTGATTCATTTTTTGTCACTTTCCTGCCAGAAAAAAAAGCTTTTCCTGTTGTGGTAGAACTGAATCTCCAATTAAATTTGTGTCACCTGATTCTCACAGATTAATGAGATTAATGAGGAGCTTGATTATTAAAAGGAGATGAAAACCATCCTTATCATTTTGTTTACTGAAGAGTCTGACTGAGAAACACCTGAAACACCTTATCAACCAAAATCACTCACCTCCAAGATGGTGTTGTATATGTAAATGCTGCAAATGCTGTAAATGTGAATGTTATAAATGCAGTACATGCTGCTGAGCTGTGCAGGTATTTCACAGCAGGACAGTAAAAACAAGCTGATCCTGAACAGTTAGAGACCCTTGATGACGTTGGGTCTGTTGAACATCAGCTGCTGCTTCTGTTTATAGCTGCACAGATAAAGTTTTAACTCCAGGATCATAAACAGCTGCAGCTGCAAACTGAATTATAATTCAGGGTCTTCGCCTTATATCAAACAAACTGAATTATTCCACACACCAGGTGTGAATCACACATTTCTGTCCATCACAGTTTCTTCAACAGGGACAATCCTGGTCCTGGTCCTGGTCCTGGTCTTGGTCCTGGTCCTGGTTTCAGCAAGTTGTTTTGAAATGTGATTTAAACACACATTTTAGCAGCAAGACGTTTAGTGATGTTGACCATGGTAATAATAACAACAACAAAACAATAATCATCATCATCAGCAGCAGCAGCAGCTGTGACCTCACAGAGGTGCAGCTGTATTTGTCCCCAACATGTGTGTTTATTTCTGTTCATCACGTGATGCAGCTGTTACTCTACTTCTATACAAAAGCAACACAGGATCTGTTCATGTTATATTTGTTTTCTCTCGGAAAAATGACTTAGTTCATGAGCTGACATTTGCTTCTTCTTCTTCTTCTCCTTCGCATTCTTCTCTTCTCTGTAAGACAGCCATAATGCATCTCTATGTATTTGCTAGAAAATGAACATTTATCATCCAGTCATCTCTATTCAATCTTCTCACCAAATTTTTTCAGTTTTATCATTTGTAACATAACAACATGTTGCACAATGAGAGAGACGTTTTATTTGTATATATATATATATATATATATATATATATATATATATATATATATATATATATATATATATATATATATATATATATATATATATATATATATATATATATAAATATATATATACATTTGTTTGATTTTTGTTTGATTTCATTAGTTAGCCTCCTGATTAACTCTTGATTTGCTTTTTCCTTCATCCATCTGTCTATCATCCATCCATCATCTGTCTATCATCCATCCATCATCTGTCTATCATCCATCCATCATCTGTCTATCATCCATCCATCATCTGTCTATCATCCATCCATCATCTGTCTATCATCCATCCATCATCCATCATCTGTCTATCATCCATCCATCATCTGTCCATCATCCATCATCTGTCCATCATCCATCCATCATCCATCATCTGTCTATCATCCATCCATCATCCATCATCTGTCCATCATCCATCCATCATCTGTCCATCATCCATCATCTGTCCATCATCCATCCATCATCTGTCTATCATCCATCATCTGTCCATCATCCATCCATCATCTGTCTATCATCCATCCATCATCCATCATCTGTCCATCATCCATCCATCATCCATCATCTGTCCATCATCCATCCATCATCTGTCTATCATCCATCATCTGTCTATCATCCATCCATCATCTGTCTATCATCCATCCATCATCCATCATCTGTCCATCATCCATCCATCATCTGTCCATCATCCATCCATCATCTGTCTATCATCCATCATCTGTCTATCATCCATCATCTGTCTATCATCCATCCATCATCCATCATCTGTCCATCATCCATCCATCATCTGTCTATCATCCATCATCTGTCTATCATCCATCCATCATCTGTCCATCATCCGTCAATTATCCATCTTTAATTTGTCCTTTAAAGAAGTGACAGCCTGTAAATGTTTTTTATGCTTGTACAGAAACACAGAGATGTTGAAAACACTGAGGAAGAAAAGTCACTTTGTAAATAGAGATGATATATTAGTCAGTATGCATTTAATAATTAATGTTTTTTTTTTTTTTTTTTTTTTTGACTAATGATCATCGACTGATCTTTTTCTTCATAGAGAAAAACAACAGAAACTCAGCAGCAAACACTAATCCCTGGAGGATTAACCAGTGGTAAATATTCAGAGTAAATCCTATGTCCTGCTCGCTGGTCACAGCTCCGGCCACCGTCGTCATGGATGCTGCTCTGGTTGCTCGGCAACAAACTGGCCTGTCTCCTCACGTCTCATCTGATGCTGGTTGGAGACAAACTGTCGGTGGAGTTTTTAGAGTTGCTGTCTGTTACTCATCAATGTTGATTGCTGGGGTCTAATTTTCTTGAAGAGCTCGTTCTGGTGTTTCATTGGTTCACTCAGTCATTGTGTATCTATTGTTTTGTTCTTGTTTGTGATCTAATATTTACTCTTTACTTTTTAAACTGTCTGGTAGTTGTAACAGCAGTTACAGATCAAAGGATAGTGTAATGAAGGAATAGAAATCCTGAAACTGAAACTATCAGGATCCTGCTGATTAAAACCCAGAATTAACAGAACAGCAGAAACAATCACACCAATGCTCCCAACACCCCCATCAATACTCTCACCAACGCTCCCACCAATGCTCCCAACACTCCCACCAACACTCCCAACACTCCCCTCAACACTCCCACCATTGCTCCCAACACTCCCAACAATGCTCCCACCAATGCTCCCAACACTCCCATCAACACTCCCAACACTCTCACCAACGCTCCCACCAATGCTCCCAACACTCCCACCAACACTCCCAACACTCCCCTCAACACTCCCACCATTGCTCCCAACACTCCCAACAATGCTCCCACCAATGCTCCCAACACTCCCATCAACACTCCCAACACTCCCACCAATGCTCCCACCAATGCTCCCCCCAACACTCCCACCAATGCTCCCCCCAACACTCCCACCAATGCTCCCACCAATGCTCCCCCCAACACTCCCACCAATGCTCCCACCAATGCTCCCCCCAACACTCCCACCAATGCTCCCACCAATGCTCCCCCAATGCTCCCACCAATGCTCCCCCAACACTCCCACCAATGCCCCCACCAATGCTCCCCCCAACACTCCCACCAATGCTCCCAACACTCCCACCAACACTCCCAACACTCCCAACACTCCCACCAATGCTCCCACCAACACTGCCAACACCCCCACCAATGCTCCCACCAACACTGCCAACACCCCCACCAACACTCCCACCAATGTTCCCACCAATGCTCCCACCAATGTTCCCACCAACACTCCCACCAATGCTCCCACCAACACTCCCAACAACACTCCCACCAATGCTCCCACCAATTCTCCCACCAATGCTCCCAACACTCCCACCAAGCTGCACAGTCACAAATAGCTGAACAGTAGATGATCTGATGAAGCCTGTGGGGCTGAGGGGGTTGGAAACTCTCCTAATCTCCTGTCAGAATTCCAAACCAATGCCTGTGTGTAGGAGAATAGTGCTCATTCCTCTGTGTGTGTTTGTGTGTGTGTGTGTATGTGTGTATGTGTGTGGTCAAACAGATGCAGATGAGGATCTGTGGATCAGATCAGTTTCAAGCATCTAAATAGATTCTGACCTTTGACAGCAGGAGCTTCACCTGAGAGCTGATCAGTGATCAATGATCAACAATCAGTGATCAATGATCAACAATCAGTGATCAATGATCAACGATCACTGATAAATGCTAAATGATCACACATCCTGAGCCTATTTTTTTTATTATTTTACAGGTCAGTGAAGACAGGTCAGTCAAACTATACAAAATTAAAGAAAACTAAACATAATATAAAACATTATTCCTATTCTAGGAAAGTGAATATGTGATTAAATGTTATGGAACTAAAGATTGAATAAGATAATATCAATATAATCATAGTAGTAATAAACTATAATTTACTATAAATTAAGGAACACAGGATGAATTCGAACAAATCAACAGATAAACCAATGATGTTAATGTCATTATGTTTAGATGATTATTCTGTAGTTAATGTCATTAATTCCTCTTCCTGATGTGGCTCAGTAACAGAAAGTGTTGTCGGGGTCTCAAGGTTCAGCCGGTGCTGTGGTTATAATGCTGACACGTCACTTTTCTTTAATAACAAAGGTCATTTCTATATATAAAGTCTGAATAAAGACATGAAGTCTCTCCGCCTCTAAGTTAATTGCCAATTTCACTTATTCAAAAGAAAAACTTACAGGCTGCTTGATATTCTGACTCCTGTGTTTTATAATTTAAAATCCAAATGCGATTCTTGGCTACAACCGTTTTAATGTCCTCACATGAACCAGCTGAGTGTCACAGATTGACTCCACAGCAGCTTTTTATCACGCTGTAAACTTATTGTGTTTTGATTAACTTCAAATTGCTGCTGAGCTTCACTAGAGGGTGAAATGCATTTTCTCTTTTGTACTTTTTTCAATTTCTCTCATTGTGGCTGCAGCAGGAACACTGGAGTGTGTGTAATTAACAGAGTGAAGTATGAGAACAGGCAGAGATTCACTGTCTGATGCATCAAACTAACTCTAATTAAACTATTTACAGCACGCACACTCCACTTATTTATTTATTTATTCCATTACAACAACAACACATGTTAAACTGGACACGAACAAACAAATAAAAAAACAGGAAAAAGCTGTTGAGAATAAACGAGAATAAAACCACAAAAGACAAAAGTGTTCTTCACTGTCTCTGCTGATTATTGATTATTATTGATTATTATTTATTATTAACAGCTTCTTCTCATCATTAGAGTTGAATCTGCTGCTTCTGTCTGATCCACAGACTCTGGGCTCAACTGGTAGATCCTGCTAATAGGATTTAACCAGTTCTGGCTCTGTAGGTCTCTGTAGGTCTCTGTAGGTCCCTGTAGGTCTCTGTAGGTCCCTGTAGGTCTCTGTGGGTCTCTGTAGGTCTCTGTAGGTCTCTGTAGGTCTCTGTGGGTCTCTGTAGGTCTCTGTAGGTCTCTGTAGGTCCCTATAGGTCTCTGTAGGTCCCTGTGGGTCCCTGTAGGTCCTTGTAGGTCTCTGTCGGTCCCTGTAGGTCTCTGTGGGTCTCTGTAGGTCTCTGTTGGTCCCTGTAGGTCCTTGTAGGTCTCTGTAGGTCCCTGTAAGTCTCTGTAGGTCTCTGTAAGTCTCTGTAGGTCTCTGTAGGTCCCTATAGGTCTCTGTAGGTCTCTGTGGGTCCCTGTAGGTCCTTGTAGGTCTCTGTAGGTCCCTGTAAGTCTCTGTAGGTCCCTGTAGGTCTCTGTAGGTCCCTGTAGGTCTCTGTAGGTCCCTGTAGGTCTCTGTGGGTCTCTGTGGGTCTCTGTAGGTATCTGTAGGTCTCTGTAGGTCCCTATAGGTCCCTGTAGGTCCTTGTAGGTCTCTGTCGTTCCCTGTAGGTCTCTGTGGGTCTCTGTAGGTCTCTGTGGGTCCCTGTAGGTCCTTGTAGGTCTCTGTAGGTCCCTGTAAGTCTCTGTAGATCTCTGTAGGTCCCTGTAGGTCCCTGTAGGTCTCCGTAGGTCTCTGTGGGTCCCTGTAGGTCTCTGTAGGTCTCTGTGGGTCCCTGTAGGTCTCTGTGGGTCTCTGTAGGTCTCTGTTGGTCCCTGTAGGTCCTTGTAGGTCTCTGTAGGTCCCTGTAAGTCTCTGTAAGTCTCTGTAAGTCTCTGTACCCAAACCACATAAACCACATAAACCACATAAACCACATAAACCCATAAACCCATAGTCAGTTTCTTGTTCACGGGTCCAGGGTCCAGGGTCCAGGGTCCAGGGTCCAGGGTCCAGGGTCCAGGGTCCAGGCCTAGCGTCTTAGGGGCCCTTGGGGTCCAGGCTTCCTAATGATGGCGATGCACAACAACGCTCAGTGTTTTTTTTGCATATTAAAAAATCACAAATCACATCTGTCATAGAAACAACAGGAACATGTGTATTTATTGGTGAATCCAGTGTTTGGTCACTTTGTTCTCCAGCATTACTCTATCTAAACTATGCTTGTTTCATAATAAGTGTGTGTGTGTGTGTGTGTTTTCTGAATATAGCTACGATCAGCTGATCAACAGCAGTAATTAGTTGATTTGTTGCTGACAGTCTAACGAGGTTGTGATGTAATTATCACCAGCTGAGCTCTAATTGATGGACCAATCACGGAGGTTTTTCAGAAGAAAATAGGATTATTATACTTTTACTCTCCTGGAATAAAAGTAGAATTATTGAGGTTGAAGGACGAGTCTGGAAGTGCTCGATTCTTCTGCTGCTTTTCAATCACTAAACTCTGGTTTTTGTCTTTATCAGAGCTGGATTAATGGAAGCTGAAACACACACACACACACACACACACACACACACACACACACACACACACACACACACACAAACAGGCCAAGGACGTGTGCTGTGATTGACAGGTGAAGGATGAACAGGTAAGGACGGAGACGTGATGTTTTATCATTAATAAACTGATGCAAACATTATCTATAAACCATGTTAAACTGTCTATATATATATATTCTACAATAAAAACAAGTCACTGAAACAGCAACGATGTTCACATACATGATTATTGAATATATTAAATAATAAAGTGTGTGAACATCATTAACATTATCAGCTGCTACTGACTTATTCTATTGATTACTTAATTGATAAGTTGTTTGGTTTATCAAACAGTGTAAATGGTCCAGCTTTAAAAGTCAAAGTCAAAGACAGTTTTATTGTTTATTTCTTCACATGTACTTGACATACAAAGGAATCCAAATTGCGTTTCTCACTCTGTTTCACATGTACAACAACATTAAAGCTGCAGATTCAACGTAAACTGTCTTTTCCATTATCCTAAATGTCCAATCAATTATTACAATAGTGGTTGATTAATGCTATAGCTGGACACTCATCGATTGATTGACAGCTGAGTGAAAGGTGATTTAATTCATTATGATGAACTATTTCAGCTTCAGCTTCAGTACAGTAGTACTGCATAGCTGTAATACTGTAGTAGTGTACTGGCCTCCCTGCTGGCAGCAGCTGTCCCAGTATGTAGTAGTAGTGTTGTACTGTGGCAGTGTGGTATTGCAGTAGTGTAGTACTGCAGTAGAACAGCCGCTGTCCCAGTCGTACTGTGGTAGTGTAGTACTGCAGTAGTGTATTACTGTAGTAGTGTAGTACTGTGGTAGTGTAGTACTGCGGTAGTGTATTACAGTGGTAGTGTAGTACTGCGGTAGTGTATTACAGTGGTAGTGTAGTACTGCAGTAGAGTAGTACTGCGGTACAGCAGTACTGCAGCAGTCAGCAGCTGTCCCAGTGGTACTGTAGTAGTGTATTACAGTGGTAGTGTATTACAGTGGTAGTGTATTACAGTGGTAGTGTAGTACTGCGGTAGTGTAGTACTGCAGTAGTAAGCAGCTGCCCCAGTGGTACTGTGGTAGTGTATTACAGTGGTAGTGTAGTACTGCAGTAGAGTAGTACTGCGGTACAGCAGTACTGCAGCAGTCAGGAGCTGTCCCAGTGGTACTGTAGTAGTGTAGTACTGCGGTAGTGTAGTACTGCGGTACAGCAGTACTGCAGCAGTCAGCAGCTGTCCCAGTGGTACTGTGGTAGTGTATTACAGTGGTAGTGTATTACAGTGGTAGTGTAGTACTGCAGTAGAGTAGTACTGCGGTACAGCAGTACTGCAGCAGTCAGCAGCTGTCCCAGTGGTACTGTAGTAGTGTATTACAGTGGTAGTGTATTACAGTGGTAGTGTATTACAGTGGTAGTGTAGTACTGCGGTAGTGTAGTACTGCAGTAGTCAGCAGCTGCCCCAGTGGTACTGTGGTAGTGTATTACAGTGGTAGTGTAGTACTGCAGTAGAGTAGTACTGCGGTACAGCAGTACTGCAGCAGTCAGCAGCTGTCCCAGTGGTACTGTGGTAGTGTATTACAGTGGTAGTGTATTACAGTGGTAGTGTAGTACTGCAGTAGTGTAGTACTGCAGTAGTCAGCAGCTGCCCCAGTGGTACTGTGGTAGTGTATTACAGTGGTAGTGTATTACAGTGGTAGTGTAGTACTGCGGTAGTGTAGTACTGCAGTAGTCAGCAGCTGCCCCAGTGGTACTGTGGTAGTGTATTACAGTGGTAGTGTAGTACTGCAGTAGAGTAGTACTGCGGTACAGCAGTACTGCAGCAGTCAGCAGCTGTCCCAGTGGTACTGTGGTAGTGTATTACAGTGGTAGTGTAGTACTGCAGTAGAGTAGTACTGCGGTACAGCAGTACTGCAGCAGTCAGCAGCTGTCCCAGTGAGCTGACCGTTGTTCATTGTTCTGACTCTGCTTCTATTCTCGTCCCGTTGTTCAGCTCCGTCCATCAGAGACGTTGCTTGTTCTAAATCCTGAGCAGCTGAACAACACTGAGCGTTGACATCATGGCTGCTTCTATTCCTGGTTTCTTCCTTTTATAGCAGCTGGGCTCCTATAGAGCAGCGATATAAAGCCGCTGCCGCTGCTGCATCTTCACTCCGACTCCAACATGCCGCCGAAGAAGATCGAACCCAAGAAGCCCGAGCCCAAGAAGCCGGAGCCCAAGAAGGACGCCGCCCCACCTGCCGCCGCCAAGCCGGCCCCGCCCCCGGAGCCGCCGACAGAGGCGCCGAAGGAGCCGGACTTCGATCCCAGGAGCGTGTCGCTGGAGTTCAGCTCGGACCAGATCGAGGAGTTCAAGGAGGCCTTCACGCTGTTCGACCGCACACCGGGCGGCGACATGAAGATCACCTTCGCCCAGTGCGGTGACGTGATGCGGGCGCTGGGCCAGAACCCGACCAACGCCGACGTGCTGAAGGTGCTGGGGAAGCCCCGCCCCGAGGACATGAGCACCAAGATGGTGGACTTCGAGACCTTCCTTCCCATGCTGCAGCACATCTCCAGGGCCAAAGACCAGGGGAACTTCGAGGACTTCGTGGAGGGGCTCCGCGTCTTCGACAAGGAGGGAAACGGCACCATCATGGGGGCGGAGCTACGGCACGTCCTCGCCACGCTGGGGGAGAGGATGACGGAGGACGAGGTGGACAGACTGATGGCGGGACAGGAGGACGCCAACGGCTGCATCAACTACGCCTCCTTCGTCAAGCACATCCTGTCTGGCTGAATACATCACTTCCTGTTTACTGGACGACACGCTGAACAGTTAAACAACAAACAACAGATAAATGACAAAGAAACAATGACAAACAAATGACAACAGAACAAACAAGACAGATAAACAACAACAACCAATAGATAAACTAGGATTGATGAAAACAAATAAATCTTCTTCTCATTCAGTCTTTTACATTTTTCAGTACTGTGGTAGTGTAGATTCACATCAACTGGGGTCATGTGATCATATGTTCATGTGATATGTCAACGTGTTCATGTAATTATGTGTTTATATGTTCATGTGTTTGTGTGATCAAATGTTCATGTGACTTTTCCCCTGTAAATAAAAAATTAGAAGAAGAAAAAAAGAGTCTTGCTGTTGTACTGGAGATAAATACATGTTTGTCATCTCCGTATCGAACATTAAACCACAAATCTGACGGAGGTCAAAGTAACCAAGTACATTTACATTTTGATGTACTTGTAGTTAAACATTGAGTACTTCTATGTGGTGCTACTTAATGATGCAGTACTTTTACTATTAATCTACACAAACAACCTCAAACTGGCTAGACACTAATGAACTAAAACAGTAACTAGAACATTGAAATACTGTAACATGGTCACCATAGTTACCACGGTGACCACGGTGACCATGGTGACCATAACTAGCCAGTGATCAATTGAAACCATCATCATCTTTCTGTCTGAGCTCCGCTTGGTTCCGTCTGCATGAAGTTATAATAAAACCAATAGATTCCCTCAGCGATGCAAAAGCTCCTTTGAATAATCAGAGGTCGGTTGTGTTTTAGTTTTCTTCCTGTGTTGTGATGTGAAAACACTGGTTTGATGGTTGAAGGAGCAGCTCGGTGATGTTTAACAGCTGAGCAGGAGGAGGAAGCAGGAAGAAACAATAGGAAACAGGAAAAACAAACAGAAAGCTGAAGAAGAGGCAGGAAGCAGCAGACGTGACACTGACATGTTCCATGTTCTCGTTACTCTGCTGTTGCTGTTTGAAGCGTCTCACATGTGGTTCAGGACCTTTTGGTTTGGTTATCTCATAAAAGGACTGTGCGTGTCCCAGTTCTAACGAACACGTTGTGTTTTGACAACAGTTAGCGAGGAAAGAAGCTGCTTCCACCGCAATTTATCCAAAGATCCAAAGATCTCAGTAGAGACGCTATTGATCTGATGAAAAAGGTGAAGCCAGAGGGAGTTTAGAGGAGACTGCTGGCTGGTTATCACAGCCTCAGATCTGTGTGGGTGTGTGTGTGTGTGTGTGTGTGTGTGTGTGTGTGTGTGTGTCAGCTGGTTAGTGAAACATCAACATAGCCTCAAGGAATCATCAGAAAATTGGATCCCGGCTGTTTAACCTTCATCCTGCTGAGGACAGAATGCAGCTTCAGTCTAGAACTGGTTCAGGAGACAAAGATGAACAGCAACGATTAGTCCATTAATCAATATGTCACAAATCACACATTAATCTCCAAATATATTGGTAATCAATTAATGGCTTTGAGTCATTTTAAAGAAAAGAACGTCCAGATTCTCTGGTTCCAGCTTCTGTTCTCTGATTATTTCCTGGTTTCTTTATTCTTCTATAATAGTAAACTGATGATCTTTGGGTTGTGGACAAAAAAGACATTTTAGCTTCAATCTGCAGCTTTGACAAACACAGGTTTTATACATTTAACACATGGTTTTATACATTTACTGAAGCAATCAACTAATCAATTATTTGTTTTATAAAATGAATCGATGAACCCACTATCAGAATATTCATCACGTGTTGAAATCTAAGATGTGATTCTTAGATGCTGTAGTTATTTGTTGCGGCGACAAAACAAACCAACAACTGAACAACTTTCCTTCATGTTTTTTACGACATCTTTAAGCCCCTCCCCTTCCTACTGACACGCCCACTCTGTTGTGATTAGCTGTTGTGATGCCCCGCCCCTCAGAGACCTAACACACCTGAAGCAGGGGGAGGGGCTTTATGAAAGGTAAGTTATCAAGATACAATTTAAAAACAGCCCAAAGATTTAAAATTAATAAATAAGAAATGTAAAAAATAATAACATTGAAATTAATATGAAATTAATATTGTGAAAAACTAAAAATTGAAATTAAAAACAAAATATTACTAAAAAGCAGTTATTAAAGTTATAGTGCAGTGAAAATAATGAAGAAATGACATCAGCAGCACTATTAACTACCACCCCTGTTGTGACATCACAACAGGGGACATTTGTGAACAGCCTGTGTTCAGCAGCTCTATGGACGCCACAGGATGAGAGAGAGGTTTGATCACAGAGACTGAACATTCTCACATCCTCGTGGTCTGGTTCTGGTCGGATCTGTGTTTCCTGTGACCTGAAGCTGCTGCTTCCTCAGCTGTGTAGCTGATTTCCTTCAGTTTAAACTGAGCTTTATCAGCGTGTCTCTTTACCATTTTCAGGTTGTTAAAACAACCATGTTCTGCATAACGCACATCCCTGTTTTACTCGTGAAAACACGGTAAAGTATTTTATCCTGAAAGAGTCTCACTGATTCACATTCATCCAGTGACCTGTTTGGCGGCAAAAAGAAAAAAACGTCTTCTGAGAACTGAGCTCAGTAACAGAATGATATGAACAAATATATCCAAACACTTTGGATGTAAATAAAAACAGAACAACCTGAATCCTTGGTTGTAATGTGATTTATATTTATAAGTAATGAGTACTACAACTAAATATTATCACTACTATTAGGCCTATAAAATCACCTTTAAATTTCATTTACACTAATGCAGATGCTGGCAACAGAAGAACCAAGGCCACATGTTTATAACAGATTAATACTGGAGTAATTAAAAACACAAGCTACCAGTTTTAAGTATTTGTACTCAGTTACTTCATCTAGTTTCAGGCTGAATCAGAGGATTCTGCTGAGTTCAATAATCACCACAAACCGTTAAACCTGCAGGTTGAACATCTGCTGCTGGACCTGATTTAACAGGTAAAATCACATCAAATAAGCAGAAACAGATTAGGTTGCGTGTGTCCTGTAGCCGAGGACACTGAGTTCTTGGTGTGGATCTGAGCTCGTTTATTTTGGGTCTTTTTGCTGACGCGAGCTCTCTGTTATTTTTAGATATTAGTTTTGCAGCTCAAAGTTACAGCTTTGCTGTTGTGGATAAATTCCACGCTTCCTATTACCTTCAAGTTCAAAGTTAATTGAGGATTTGATGACTACAGTGTTGAAGAAACTTGAACATTTCAGCATAACACTCACACAGAAACGAGAGGATTAATGTCCCTGTGTCTGCAGCATCACGCTTGTTTAGATCCGAGGCTGTGACTCACCCTCTTATTCTACATACACGTTTCTTCATGAATAAAGCAGCGTGATTATTCAGCGCTGTAATATTTCAGTTTCTAAGTGTCCTGGATGTTTTAGAAAACAGTGGGCCAGCTTCCAAATTACCCAGTGGGCAGGGAGCGCTGAACAAGCTGCTCTGCAGAGAGCGAGTAATAGATTGCAGCGATTCCCCTCGGACCTGCTGCTGAGCAGGTGGCGCCGAAGCTGGTGCAACACGCAGCAACGAATTTACTGTTTCCTGCCTCGCCATCTGACTGTAAATCAGCCTGAAGATACAGTTTTAATAGCCAGAGAGGCAATTAAATAAATTCAGACGAGAGGCGCAGACGAGTCTCTGTCAGGGTGTTTTCCTCATCAACGAAGAGACGCACGTCGAGGTTTGACCTCGTGGATCTGGACTGAAACAACTCAATTATGTTTCTGTGGCTTCATGAAGACAAGAAGCAACATCAGAAGCTGCTGCTTATGGTTCAGACTGATGGGGGGCACAGATAAGAAGAGGCTGATCAACCTGGACCAGCAGGAACCAGGAAGACACCAGGAAGACACCAGGAAGACATTAAGAAGACACCATGAAGACACCAGGGAGACATCAGGAAGACATCAGGAAGACATCAGGAAGGCATCACAAATACATCATGAAGACGTTATGAAGACACCATGAAGACACCATGAATACACCATGAAGACAACATGAAGACATCAGGAAGACATCAGGAAGACATCAGGAAGACATCACAAAGACATCATGAAGACATTATGAAGACACCATGAAGACATCAGGAAGACATCACGAAGACATTATGAAGACACCATGAAGACACCATGAAGACATCAGGAAGACATCAGGAAGACATCAGGAAGACATCATGAAGACGTTATGAAGACACCATGAAGACATCACAAAGACACCATGAAGACACCATGAAGACACCATGAATACACCATGAAGACAACATGAAGACATCAGGAAGACATCAGGAAGACATCACAAAGACATCATGAAGACATTATGAAGACACCCTGAAGACATCAGGAAGACATTATGAAGACACGGTGAAGGCATCACAAAGACACCATGAAGACACCATGAAGACACCATGAAGACACAGTGAAGGCATCACAAAGACATCATAGAGACACCAGGAAGACACCATGATGACATCACAAAGACACCATGAAGACATCCTGAAGACACCATGAAGCATTTCTTTATGACCTTCAGAACATAAAAGTATCTGTATTCACTCCTTCGTCTTACTTGTAAAACTTGGTGCCTACATTACCCAAAATGCAACTGAACAATCAGACTGAACTTCAGTCGAAGGCTTTTTTCAACACTAAATACCCCAAGATTGGACATAAATATTTGGTTAACAGGACGTGCAAAGTTAGACTCAGGAGGACGAACTGCACAGGAGGAAGGACAGAGGATGAAGGGTGGATGATACAGTTTGGAGGACGTGGACAGAGGACAGAGGACAGAAGACAGAGGACAGAGGACAGAAGACAGGGGACAGAGGACAGAGGAAAGAGGACAGAGGACAGGGGACAGGGGACAGGGGACAGAGGACAGAGGACAGGGGACAGAGGACAGAGGACAGAGGACAGAAGACAGAGGACAGAGGAAAGAGGACAGAGGACAGGGGACAGGGGACAGGAGACAGAGGACAGAGGACAGAGGACAGAGGAAAGAGGACAGAGGACAGAGGACAGGAGACAGAGGACAGGAGACAGGGGACAGGGGACAGGGGACAGGGGACAGGGGACAGAGGACAGGGGACAGAGGACAGAGGACAGAGGACAGAAGACAGGGGACAGAGGACAGAAGACAGGGGACAGAGGACAGAGGAAAGAGGACAGAGGACAGAGGACAGGGGACAGGGGACAGGAGACAGAGGACAGAGGACAGAGGACAGAAGACAGGAGACAGAGGACAGAAGACAGAAGACAGAGGACAGAGGACAGAGGACAGAGGACAGAGGAAAGAGGAAAGAGGACAGGAGACAGAGGACAGAGGAAAGAGGACAGAGGACAGAGGACAGAGGACAGAGGACAGAGGACAGAAGACAGAAGACAGGAGACAGAGGACAGAAGACAGAGGACAGAGGACAGAGGACAGAGGACAGGGGACAGGAGACAGAGGACAGAGGACAGAGGACAGAGGACAGAGGACAGAGGACTTGGTTCTGGCTCAGTTTGTCTCAGGTTGTCTCATCTCAGAACAGTTTTTTGGTACATACAGTATACTCCTGTGTACAGTATAATGGCATATACCCTTCATACAGTATAACGTAGTATTCAGGAGCATACAGGAGTATACAGGAGTATACAGGAGTATTCAGGAGTATTCAGGAGCATACAGGAGTATACATGAGTATACAGGAGTATACATGTGTATACAGGAGTATACAGGAGCATACATGAGTATACAGGAGTATACAGGAGTATACAGGAGCATACATGAGTATACAGGAGTATACAGGAGTATACATGAGTATACAGGAGCATACATGAGTATACATGAGTATACAGGAGTATACAGGAGTATACAGGAGTATTCAGGAGTATACATGAGTATACAGGAGTATACAGGAGTATACAGGAGTATTCAGGAGTATACAGGAGTATACAGGAGCATACAGGAGTATTCAGGAGCATACAGGAGTATTCAGGAGTATACAGGAGTATACAGGAGTATTCAGGAGTATACAGGAGTATTCAGGAGCATACAGGAGTATACATGAGTATACAGGAGTATACAGGAGTATTCAGGAGTATACAGGAGTATTCAGGAGCATACAGGAGTATACATGAGTATACAGGAGTATACAGGAGCATACAGGAGTATACAGGAGTATACAGGAGTATACATGAGTATACAGGAGTATTCAGGAGTATACATGAGTATACAGGAGTATTCAGGAGTATACAGGAGTATTCAGGAGCATACAGGAGTATTCAGGAGTATACAGGAGTATACAGGAGTATTCAGGAGTATACAGGAGTATTCAGGAGCATACAGGAGTATACATGAGTATACAGGAGTATACAGGAGTATTCAGGAGTATACAGGAGTATTCAGGAGCATACAGGAGTATACATGAGTATACAGGAGTATACAGGAGCATACAGGAGTATACAGGAGTATACAGGAGTATACATGAGTATACAGGAGCATACATGAGTATACATGAGTATACAGGAGTATACAGGAGTATACAGGAGTATACAGGAGTATTCAGGAGTATACAGGAGTATACAGGAGTATACAGGAGTATTCAGGAGTATACATGAGTATACAGGAGCATACATGAGTATACATGAGTATACAGGAGTATACAGGAGTATACAGGAGTATTCAGGAGTATACAGGAGTATTCAGGAGCATACAGGAACATACAGGAGTACACAGGAGTATACAGGAGTATACAGGAGTATACAGGAGTATTCAGGAGTATACAGGTGTATACAGGAGTATTCAGGAGTATACAGGAGCATACAGGAGTATACAGGAGTATTCAGGAGTATACAGGAGTATACAGGAGTATTCAGGAGTATTCAGGAGCATACAGGGGTATACAGGAGTATACAGGAGTATACATGAGTATACAGGGGTATACAGGAGTACACAGGAGTATACAGGAGCATACAGGAGTATACAGGAGTATACATGAGTATACAGGGGTATACAGGAGTACACAGGAGTATTCAGGAGCATACAGGGGTATACAGGAGTATACAGGAGTATACATGAGTATACAGGGGTATACAGGAGTACACAGGAGTATACAGGAGTATACAGGAGTATACAGGAGTATTCAGGAGCATACAGGAGTATTCAGGAGTATACAGGAGTATACAGGAGTATTCAGGAGTATACAGGAGTATTCAGGAGCATACAGGAGTATACATGAGTATACAGGAGTATACAGGAGTATACAGGAGTATACAGGAGTATTCAGGAGTATACAGGAGTATTCAGGAGCATACAGGAGTATACATGAGTATACAGGAGTATACAGGAGTATACAGGAGTATTCAGGAGCATACAGGAGTATACAGGGGTATACAGGAGTATACAGGAGTATACATGAGTATACAGGGGTATACAGGAGTATACAGGAGTATACATGAGTATACAGGGGTATACAGGAGTATACAGGAGTATACAGGAGTATACATGAGTATACAGGGGTATACAGGAGTACACAGGAGTATACAGGAGTATACAGGAGTATTCAGGAGTATACAGGAGTACACTGTATACGCTGCACTGTGTCATCTTCTCTTTCACTTTTTTATCACACCTCCTTTTTAAATGATTGTCCCCAAACCATTTAGACATTTAGATATAACTGATGTGAGTCAGACGATGTTGATCCTTTTGACCTGATTTATTATAATAAGTATTAATTGCTATTATTATAAATCCATAATGTTGTTAAGGACACGCTGCTTTTTTTGTCCTGTTTCTATTGTTATTCTCAAACAGCTCAGTTTGTGTTCGATTGATTTATTCTTTTTCTTCTTACCTGGTTGCAGACCTCTACCTCCCACTCCACAGAGGCCAGTTGACTGATTGGATCCGTATGAAGTTGGGCAACAGTTCTCCTAAAGAGGAGATAGAGAACAGGTCAGAGTTCAGTAAATAAAAGAGATCAGTCCTGAAACAGAGCTGCACAACGTCGTGGTGTGAAGCAACAACAGATTTTACATTTAGATCAGACGACGGCGTCAGATTCCATCTCAAACACTCGCTAATTGCATCATGCACCGAGTTCTATTTAAATTACAGCAGTTTTTATCGCTGTGTTTTACAGACATTTGTGACGCAGTAACTTTTGTTTCTGTGTGTTCCAGCTTTGATTCAAACAGTTTTCTGCATGTTTCTACTGATACGGATCGTATCAATGTTTTTTGATTCATGCTTATTCTCACAAATCCTGTTTACTGGCGTGATGCTGTGGTTGAGACGTAGTTCCTGTTGGGTTCAAATGGAACAAACATGGAACAAAGCACCGATCCATCCACCCAACACTCCTCCTGACAGAAGAGAAAACGCCTGAAAGCAGGATTCTACTGATCTTAACTGATCCTTTTACTCACCAATATTCTCTCCCTGAACCTGAGCTGGAACCAGAAAAATGTTCTTTTTAAAAATTACAATTTATTAGCTATCAAAATAGTTGGTGATTATTGTGGTAGATAAAAACTAATCAACTAGTCAACTAATTCTAAAACATAATTAACAAAAGATCCAATAATAACAGTTGTTTACTCTGAAAACTTTTCAGTTTCCAGCTGCTTTAAGTGTTTTAGAGACGTTTTCCTGGTTTATATCAGCAGAAACCAGACTCCACCAGTTTACTTTCAACATGTAGTGAATTCAATTTAAAGTTTAGTTTGAACTGGAACTGATTGAAAATTCAAGCAAACTTTTTTATAATAAATGTATTATTCCACTGATTCTTCTCCGTTCCTCATTGACCCTGTAGGATTATTGTATGAACACCTGAATAGTGAGACGTCTGCGACTAAATTCATTCTCAGTCTGGAAGACCTTCAGAGGAAAAGTTCTGTTGTGCTCCAGTTGCAAATACAATAATTCATCGGTTCAGCAGGTTCGTGGCAGAGCACTTGTAGAAAATACAAGGTTTTCAAAGCATGTGTAGGTGGAATATTTCAGTGTAGATGTGCTAAAACACAATTATACGAGTTACTCTTGACAGCAGGTTGAGAGAAATAAATGGAGTTTGTCCTCAGTGACATCTGTGTGTGTTTGTGTGTGTGTGTGTCACTAAATAATGATTTAATTCAATAAACTTGTGTAATAGAAAAAAACTACACAGTGCTTGTGTTGGCATTGATTGTTCCCCATTAAGCCTGAGGATGCAGCAGCAGCTCTGGAGGAACTAATTATGGTGGATTCCATCCAAAACGAGCTGCAGAGTGTCCCTGGACTGGAACAGTGTTTGTGCAGCGATGTCCCCTGATAGAAAGACTAAAACTACAAAGAAGACATGAATGGCAGCAAAGCACTGACATTGTTTGATGAAGCAGATGACACGTTAACACCAGCAGCTTTCAGCTGAACATCAGGAAGCTGCCAACAATGGTGATTAGTGCTAATACAGATTCAATCCAGCCAATAATCACAGGAACCTCATGTATTTCACATGTGCTGCTGATTATATGGTTTTTGCTTCAATTGATCGTGAGTTAAATCTCCAGAATCTTCTATAATTTCCCACAGATTCACAGGTACACAAGTGCTATTTGATTTGCTGTTTGCTGGACTCTGATGAGTGATTTGATTCTGTGTTTTTGATCATGAATTGTCTGTACTGTAGGTTTTCATTCCATAGAATACTTTAACATAAAGGTGAATGGTGCGTGATGGTATCATACTAAAAGAGTATATCATTTGTACAATTTTAATTTTAATCATGACACATTTCCATGTGGTATTTTAACCTAACCCTAAAACAAACATGAGAATCATGGCCATAGTCTGAGTGAAGCTACAGCTGAAAGGAGGAGCAGAAAACATGGAAGAACCATCTCCTACAGGAACCAGCTCCTACAGGTACCAACTCCTACAGGTACCATCTCCTACAGGAACCATCTCCTACAGGTACCACCTCCTACAGGTACCATCTGCTACAGGAACCAGCTCCAACAGGTACCAACTCCTACAGGTACCAGCTCCTACAGGTACCAGCTTCTACAGGAACCAGCTCCTACAGGTACCAGCTCCTACAGGTACCATCTCCTACAGGAACCATCTCCTACAGGAACCAGCTCCTACAGGTACCAGCTCCTACAGGTACCATCTCCTACAGGAACCATCTCCTACAGGAACCAGCTCCTACAGGTACACGCTCCTACAGGTACCAGCTCCCACAGGAACCAGCTCCTACAGGTACCATCTCCTACAGGAACCAGCTCCAACAGGTACCAACTCCTACAGGTACCAGCTCCTACAGGTACCAGCTCCTACAGGTACCTGCTCCCACAGGAACCAGATCCTACAGGTACCATCTCCTACAGGAACCAGCTCCAACAGGTACCAGCTCCTACAGGAACCATCTCCTACAGGTACCAGCTCCTACAGGTACCATCTGCTACAGGAACCAGCTCCAACAGGTACCAACTCCTACAGGTACCAGCTCCTACAGGTACCAGCTTCTACAGGAACCAGCTCCTACAGGTACCATCTCCTACAGGTACCAACTCCTACAGGTACCAACTCCTACAGGTACCATCTCCTACAGGAACCATCTCCTACAGGTACCACCTCCTACAGGTACCATCTGCTACAGGAACCAGCTCCAACAGGTACCAACTCCTACAGGTACCAGCTCCTACAGGTACCAGCTTCTACAGGAACCAGCTCCTACAGGTACCAGCTCCTACAGGTACCATCTCCTACAGGAACCATCTCCTACAGGAACCAGCTCCTACAGGTACCAGCTCCTACAGGTACCATCTCCTACAGGAACCATCTCTTACAGGAACCAGCTCCTACAGGTACACGCTCCTACAGGTACCAGCTCCCACAGGAACCAGCTCCTACAGGTACCATCTCCTACAGGAACCAGCTCCAACAGGTACCATCTCCTACAGGAACCATCTCCTACAGGAACCAGCTCCTACAGGTACCAGCTCCTACAGGTACCATCTCCTACAGGAACCATCTCTTACAGGAACCAGCTCCTACAGGTACACGCTCCTACAGGTACCAGCTCCCACAGGAACCAGCTCCTACAGGTACCATCTCCTACAGGAACCAGCTCCAACAGGTACCAACTCCTACAGGTACCAGCTCCTACAGGTACCAGCTCCTACAGGTACCTGCTCCCACAGGAACCAGATCCTACAGGTACCATCTCCTACAGGAACCAGCTCCAACAGGTACCAGCTCCTACAGGAACCATCTCCTACAGGTACCAGCTCCTACAGGTACCATCTGCTACAGGAACCAGCTCCAACAGGTACCAACTCCTACAGGTACCAGCTCCTACAGGTACCAGCTTCTACAGGAACCAGCTCCTACAGGTACCATCTCCTACAGGTACCAGCTTCTACAGGAACCAGCTCTAACAGGTACCATCTCCTACAGGTACCAACTCCTACAGGTACCAACTCCTACAGGTACCATCTCCTACAGGAACCATCTCCTACAGGAACCAGCTCCTACAGGTACCAGCTCCTACAGGAACCAGCTCCTACAGGAACCAGCTCCTACAGGTACCAACCACCCATTCATCCCCCAAATATCACCCATTCATCACGATCAAGTTACAGAGAACAAATCCACACAGTCACAAAACAGAAAATGATGAAGGTGAGGAGATAAAAGATAAAAACAGATGCAAATACTGCGAGAGTGTGAACATGTGCACAAATATCACCAACTAATATATCAGCCTGACATTACTTCAAAAACCTAAAAATATAAAACAAGGTATGTTGTGTTCATTTTTTGTCATAATTTGTCCTCAGATGTGAAACCTGAACTGAGTTTTGTTCCCTTGTTAACAGGAAACTGACGAGCAGCAGGAATCAGTCCCAATGTTTAACGGTTTCATTCTAACACTGATGATCCTAGGGTTTGGACCATGAAGACATTTTTTTCTGATAATCATGATCTTTCATTAATAACCATTTAGTCCACCAGTTTATTGTTAATAAAGTGTAGGGAAAAAAAAGTAAATTGATTTACTTTTAAGCTACATGTAAGGGTAAAATAATATTAAAACACATCAGAAAAACATGAATAAATCTTTTGAACTGTTTTCAGAAGATGCAGGGATGCAGATGTTAACGCAGCTTATAGATGATTATCACTTCATTAATCACTTCAGAAACATAATAATCCTCCAGTTTGAGTCGTCTTCACAGGCCAAGAGTCTTCGGCACCAAAGATGTCGCAGCGACATATTTAACACACTCGAACGCACCGTTCGCTGCCAGCTTCATTTAGATTCACGGCTCCTCACACTGCTGCACCTTGTGTTTGCACAAATTAACATGAATGATTTCACTGTGTTGTCCCAGTTGGAGACTCTACATGACTCTAATGTTAACAGACTCAATGAGACACTTGTTACCAGGCTGAGTGGAAACGAGCTGTGGCTTCCTCTGTTCTCGAAGTGGAGGAATGGCAGCTTATTCATGTCCTTACGTCAACACTTTGGACTGAAATGTTCCAAGCTTGATGAAAAACCAAGTCAAACTACAACTAGGTTGGATGTTAATGATTACATCCAAACTATCAATATACAACAAAATGTTTTAAGACAGCTTCAGCATTAAATGAATGATAAATTTGCATTGTATTTTCTAAATATTCTTTCAGTTCAAGTAAATGACCTTTTGTTGGTTTATCACAAAACATGTAAGGACAATATCATTATTTTTGCACTCTACTTTACAGGGACTGTGTATTATAATTATAGTTTTAGGTATAAAACATCTGGTTAGAGTTAGATAAAGATAATGCATTAGGTGTACACTAAAAAGTGTAACAGTAAAATTTTCAGTTAAATGCCCCTACATAACTGTAAAATGTCTAGTCAAATGTCCACAGAGAACAGTGAAATATGCTGTCAAATATCCCTACAACCAGTAAAATTTCCAGTCAAACGTCACTATAAAAACAGTAAATGTCATGGTAAATGTCCCTATAAAAGGGTAAAATGTCCTGTTAAATGTTCCCATAAAACAGTAAAATGTTCAGGTAAATGTCCCTATAAACCAGTAAAATGTCCCGTTAAATGTCCCTATAAACCAGTAAAATGTCCAGTTAAATGTCCCTATAAACCAGTAAAATGTCCCGTTAAATGTCCCTATAAACCAGTAAAATGTTCCGTTAAATGTCCCTATAAACCAGTAAAATGTCCCGTTAAATGTTCCTATAAACCAGTAAAATGTCCCGTTAAATGTCCCTATAAACCAGTATAATGTCCTGTTAAATGTCCCTATAAACCAGTTAAATGTCCCTATAAACCAGTTAAATGTCCCTATAAACCAGCAAATGTCCCGTTAAATGTCCCTATAAACCAGTAAAATGTCCAGTTAAATGTCCCTATAAACCAGTAAAATGTCCCGTTAAATGTCCCTATAAACCAGTAAAATGTCCAGTTAAATGTGCCCAACCTCGCTCAGGTAGAGCAGACACAGGTAGATCATAAAGATTCCATCATGTTTTATTTATCAGACTGTTATTCCCCTCATACAGACAGACTGATGCCAGCTGAGGCCTCCTCTCTTTCAGGGTGGCTAATTTGTCTGTGGAGAACCTCATTTGCATTGCAATTACCTGAGAAGAACCTATAAGTGGATCCTACTGCTCCTGACAATTGAGATGGAGTGGGCATTTCTGCTCAGCCGCTGGAACGAAGGGAAAATCAATGGATGGGGAGGGAACTGCAGGAGTGGGGTTAGAATTCTTTTCCCCACACAGTGTAATTAACTGGACACAATCCCAGGGAATAGTCTGCTCCATCTTATACAAGAATCGCTTTCTATGGTAATCTGTCTCAGCATTCCTGCAAGTCTGCACTTCTATAATTGTATCGTAGGCTGCAGAATTAGCAGCAGGTGCATGAGTAGAGTTTATATTCCTACAGCAGGAAAACTCACACATAAAACATCCTGGATCAGCTTCAGTGGTTCAGACTCAAGTAACAAGTGTGTTTCTACAGTTCCTGCTGGAACGCCAAAGACTAGACCAGTCATCCATTAGGTGTAAATTAGCACATTAATCACCAACTACTTTGATATCAATTAATAGATATGAGTCATTTTAAAGAAAAGAATGTCCAGATCCTCTGGTTCCAGCTTCTGTTCTCTGATTATTTCCTGGTTTCTTTATTCTTCTATAATAGTAAACTGATGATCTTTGGGTTGTGGACAAAAAAAGACATTTTAGCTTCAATCTGCAGCTTTGACAAACACTGATCAACATTTCACACCATTTAATGAACCAGACAAGTAAACAATTAATTATCTTAATAATTGATGTATTAACTAACAGAATAATCCTTATTGCAGCTCTGTCTGTTCTTTTAAAAACATCCTCCTGTCTGTAAGAAGAATAAGTTCAGCTGTGGTGAAGCTTTAAAGTAAAATCACAAACCAGCTGTGGTGAAACTTTGGTGTCAACAGAGACGCAGGAACTGAACTAAAAAGGAAGATTCAACACATTCATGTCCCACCTTGTTATGGGTAAGGAGTCACTGTCACTTCCTTTAATCAAGTTATAATTACTTCACGATACGTTGGCCCAAACCCCCCAAAAAACAAGCATCGGCAGCATTGAACGCGTCGCTGTGTGTTTTCAGCAGCTGCTTGACCCTCGTTGACCCCTGTCATGTGCTCAGTGACCTGGTTAAGCGATGCCTACCACATGCTGGAAACTGAACAGCTGCAGCGAAACGCTGACGCCAGGGGACCAGATAAAAGCAGGGGAGTCGCCTCGAGAAAATAAAGTTTGCATGTTAGCATAGCTGCAAGAGAAGATAAACTCAGGAACCTCCACGAGTGACAAGGACACAGAGGAAGCGTCTTTGTGTGGTTGGGTAATAAGAGTCTAATGAGTGTGCTGCGTCTCCAGAGGATTCTGCAGCTGTTTCCACCTGCCGACTATTTTCTCCCTCAGCTTCTTCTCTCTTTGAGAACCAGAACATCCTGATGGCTATAATTAGCTCTGTCGCTCCGCATGCTCTCGTGAACGCCGCCGTTTACTCCTCCCAACCTCACGCATCACATCCAATCATCCCACAGCTGTCGTTGAGCTCTGTCATCTTCACACTTCTTCTTCTCCATTATTGATCCTCTCTGGAATATTCTGCTTTAACACATCGTTCTCTCCACTCCCTGAAGTTTCTACTCTTCCTCTGTGACCTCAGACAATTAAACGCCTTCAGATCAGTGGGAGAAGAAGAGAGGATCAGCTGATTGGACTAATCCATGCAACAGGGGAAAGTGAAGATGCTGCAGCTGAATCACATTTACAGAGTTGTTGTGGACACTTGTGGTTATGGTTCAAATGAACAAAGACTGGAGCCACCAGAAAAAATCCCCTTCACAAACACCCAAAAATACTATTAGAAACACATACTCATCACGGGTGACACAGTGGTTCAGTGGGTAGAACTGGTCACAGCAAGAAGGTCACGGGTTCTAGTCCCTGGTCTGGTTCCTTTCTGTGTGGAGCTTCATCTCCTTTAAACTCAACTACATAAGAATTGTTCTTGCTGCAGCCAAAACCTCAAAATTCTTAAATAGAAAAAAGGCAAATCAAACTTAAATTTGTCTAAAACTAATTGTTGAAGTCTTCATGTAAAGTAAAGTCAGTGTTCTGCGGGTTTTTAATAAAATATCATGATATTTCTGTATAGAGTATTATCTGCTGAGCTTTACACTGTGAATATATATGATGAATATTCGCATGGATTATTGAAACATGCAGAACTCATTTGGTTTTAGCTTTGGAACTTGATTCAGTCTGAAATCTGGTGAAGAAAATATATTTTAGTTTTATCCAGTTTTAGTCATTTGACTTTAACACTTTATCTGCTGTAGCTTCAGCTTCAGTGTTGGTCAACTATTTACTTCACAAGCTGTTTGTCTGTGACTGGTTAAAACATCCTGACGAGAAGAAATGATATTTATGTTTATTCCTGCCCTGCCAGTTGTTTTACTAACTGTATAAAGTGTGGAAGCTCTGACTTTAACTACTAGACAATTAACAACAGTGACACGCTGCTAACGAAGCGTTCACTGCCGTTAGGAACTGTGGGGTTGATGTAATTAGATCCACAGGAAACAGCCAATCAGAGACCAGATCAGTCAACGTTTAACTGGAGCTCAGTGACGTTCACAAGAATGTTCACGTTTTATTGTGACTAATCAGCAGAACACTTTATTAATAAAAATGAGAGGGGGAGGGGCTACATGAGGAGAGGGGAGGGGCTACATGAGGAGCGAGGGGGAGGGGCTACATGAGAGAGGAGGAGGGGCTACATGAGCAAGGAGGAGGGGCTACATGAGAGAGGAGGAGGGGCTACATGAGGAGAGGGGAGGGGCTACATGAGAGAAGAAGAGGAGCAACATGAGCGAGGAGGAGGGGCTACATGAGCGAGGAGGAGGGAATACATGAGCGAGGAGGAGGGGCTACATGAGGAGAGAGGAGGAGGGGCTACATGAGCGAGGAGGAGGGCTTACATAAGCGAGGGGGGGGGCTACAGGAGAGAGGAGGAGGGACTACATGAGCGAGGAGGAGGGGCTACATGAGCGAGGAGGAGGGAATACATGAGCGAGGAGGAGGGAATACATGAGCGAGGAGGAGGGAATACATGAGCGAGGAGGAGGGGCTACATAAGCGAGGAGGAGGGGCTACATGAGCTAGGAGGAGGGGCTACATGAGCGAGGAGGAGGGGCTACATGAGCTAGGAGGAGGGGCTACATGAGCTAGGAGGAGGGTATACATGAGCGAGGAGGAGGGGCTACATAAGCGAGGAGGAGGGAATACATGAGCTAGGAGGAGGGGCTACATGAGCGAGGAGGAGGGGCTACATGAGCTAGGAGGAGGGGCTACATGAGCGAGGAGGAGGGAATACATGAGCGAGGAGGAGGGGCTACATGAGGAGAGAGGAGGAGGGGCTACATGAGCGAGGAGGAGGGGCTACATGAGCGAGGAGGAGGGGCTACATGAGCGAGGAGGAGGGGCTACATGAGCGAGGAGGAGGGAATACATGAGCGAGGAGGAGGGGCTACATGAGCGAGGAGGAGGGGCTACATGAGCGAGGAGGAGGGGCTACATGAGAGACTTAAAACTTCTAATTGACAGTTTTAAGATGAGGAGACTGCAAAGACAACAACACTGTCTGTAAACACATTGAAGTAATTTATAAAAGAGAAGATGCTGCTCTAAGTGAATTTTTCTGCTGCTGGAGGTTTTAATTTAAACAAACAGACATAGGTTTGCATCAGTGTAGGATTCATTCAGTGTTTTTCTTTTTTATTTCAGTCAATAAATAACTTTATCTTTATCTGAGCTAATGCCAATGTTGCTAATGTTAGCTCTTAAATAAAAAGAAATAAAATAAAATGATGTAAAAAGGGCTTAAATCTTCTGCAAACAGCTGCTTTCATTCATGTAAAAATGCAGATGTTGAGCAGCACATGTCGTGTTCAGGTTCAGGTCCTGGTCAAAGTCTATGTTTTATTGTGATGTCACAAAGTGCAGAAAACAGCCGACAGCAGGAAAGCAAAAGCGGCCCGTACCGCATCAACCTTTCATTTTCCATATCATTTCCCAGCTTCATTTATGACCTCAGACCATTTACTCCTTCATTACGTGGACAGAACAACGCCATTATGGATGTTAAACTTCCAGGGAAGAAACAGGATTTTATCCACATTAATTCCCAGTTTTCTCAGCAGCAGCAGCAGAGTCGTGCTGTGAAAACGCTGCCGTGACGCTTCATTTACCCAAGGCCTCACGCTGCCGCCGTGATGGCGAAGGACGTTTATGACGGAGCCTGAAGACGTTTTCATCTGCTGATGGAGTCTGAAGACACGAGATGCTTCATTAAAACCTTCCAGCCTCACCACAAATGTCCTGATGGGAAATTAGACCCGATATCAGCAGCAAAAGGTAAAAAGCACAAACACACATTCTTCTCTGAGCTTGTCTGGTTTCCTGAATGCAGCATGTGCTGCGTCCAGAGGTAAATTGTTGTAGTTGTTAACAGTCAAACACATGTGGAATGTTTCTGCTGTTTGTAGAAGTTCAGACCTCTGCCTCCATCTATAAGTGGACTGTCTATGAAATATATCTGGGGAAATATATTTATTGTGGAATAAGCACACACACGAGTGCAGTGAACACCTTGTGTAATGAATATATAGTGCAACAGAGGATTGTGTACAAATAAAGAAGTGCAGGAAAATATGACTGTGTGTATATATCTATGTGTATATATCTATGTGTATATATATCTATGTGTATATATCTATGTGTATATATATGTGTGTATATATCTATGTGTATATATCTATGTGTATATATCTATGTGTGTATATATCTATGTGTATATATCTATGTGTGTATATCTATTTGTGTATATATATCTATGTGTGTATATCTATGTGTGTATATCTATTTGTGTATATATCTATGTGTATATATCTATGTGTGTATATATATCTATGTGTGTATATCTATTTGTGTATATCTATGTGTGTATATCTATTTGTGTATATATCTATGTGTATATATCTGTGTGTGTATATCTATGTGTGTATATCTATGTGTGTATATCTATGTGTATATATCTATGTGTATATATCTATGTGTGTATATATCTATGTGTATATATCTATGTGTATATATCTATGTGTATATATCTATGTGTGTATATATCTATGTGTATATATCTATGTGTATATATCTATGTGTGTATATCTATTTGTGTATATATCTATGTGTGTATATCTATGTGTGTATATATCTATGTGTGTATATATCTATGTGTGTATATATCTATGTGTGTATATCTATGTGTGTATATCTATGTGTGTATATCTATTTGTGTATATATCTATGTGTATATATCTATGTGTGTATATCTATGTGTGTATATCTATTTGTGTATATATCTATGTGTATATATCTATGTGTGTATATCTATGTGTGTATATATCTATGTGTGTATATATCTATGTGTGTATATATCTATGTGTGTATATCTATGTGTGTATATCTATGTGTGTATATCTATTTGTGTATATATCTATTTGTGTATATATCTATGTGTGTATATATCTATGTGTGTATATCTGTGTGTGTATATCTATGTGTGTATATCTATGTGTGTATATCTATGTGTATATATCTATGTGTATATATCTATGTGTGTATATATATCTATGTGTTTATATCTATGTGTGTATATCTATTTGTGTATATATCTATGTGTGTATATCTATGTGTGTATATATCTATGTGTGTATATATCTATGTGTGTATATATCTATGTGTGTATATATCTATGTGTGTATATATCTATGTGTGTATATCTATGTGTGTATATCTATTTGTGTATATATCTATGTGTATATATCTATGTGTGTATATATATGTGTGTATATCTATTTGTGTATATATCTATGTGTGTATATCTATGTGTGTATATCTATTTGTGTATATATCTATGTGTATATATCTATGTGTGTATATATATCTATGTGTGTATATCTATTTGTGTATATATCTATGTGTGTATATATCTATGTGTGTATATCTGTGTGTGTATATCTATGTGTGTATATCTATGTGTGTATATCTATGTGTATATATCTATGTGTATATATCTATGTGTGTATATATATCTATGTGTGTATATCTATGTGTATATATCTATTTGTGTATATATCTATGTGTATATATCTATGTGTGTATATCTATGTGTATATGTCTATGTGAGTTTGCAGAAAGACCAGAAACACACGAACAGGATCAGAACCATCGAGGCATCAAATCCTTAAAACACGAGATTCTGCTGCTCGTTTATTTATTCGTCTCAGTGACCTTTTTAGCATTTGAGATTCTTCTCTGACACAAAGGTGGCGTGAAAAGGCCACGAGAGGCTAAACACACACTGCTGCCCATTCATGTGAAGTTGTGATGTCACTAGCAAGACAAATTAGTGGTTTAAAAACCCTAAAATCCACTGAATCTAGTTTAGAGCAGAACCTCCTCTGATAAGAATGGATGTGGGTAGCTGGGTGGTTGTGACATCACAACTTCCGAACAGGTACTGATGGCTGGTTTAAGGAAGAACTTCTATAGCAAATAGACATTATTATAATCAACTATATAATCATGTGTGAAATAAATAACTACAGCTTCAGCTGTAATTACTGAAACTCACATTAGTTTTTTCCTTTTTAGTGTCTAGAAACATCAGGAATTAAAGTATTTCATTATTTAATAAACTACATCTATTATTACTAAACCTCTTATTCCCGACCAGATGAGCTCATGTTTGGTGGAAACAGCAGCAGGTAAAACATACAAAGAACTTTATTCTACGAGTTCCTGAACCTGCGATGACGCTTTGGAAACACAGATCCACATTTCACTGCATTTGATGAACCAAACAACTAAAAACTCAATAGATGAATTAATCCACTAACTAATAATTGTTAGTTGCAGCTTTTAAATAAATTACCATGACGGCAGATTGTGACTCAACTCAATCAAAACGATTTAAATACGTTCATTTAAGAAAAATGAATAAAAGCAACAAAGCAACAAAGTGATGAAGAAAGAGGAAGAGCAGCAGCTTCTCTCCAGCAGCAACTCCTGCAGTAACCTTGATGACACCTTCATTACCAGGAGGCTGACAGCAGCAGATGGAGGGGAGGGACCAGAGGTACCCCCCACTGAGGAGGGGGGGGGGGGGGGGGGGGGAGAGAGGAGGAAGCGGAGGAGGAGGAAGATGAGGAGGAAGAGGAGGAGGAGGAAGAGGAGGAGGAGGAAGAGGAGGCGGATCTGGGCCCTTCGGCCTCCTCCTCTTCCTCCTCCTCCTCCTCCTCCTCCTCCTCCTCCTCCTCTTCCTCCTCCTCCTCTTCCTCCTCCTCCTCCTCCTCCTCCTCCTCCTCCTCTTCCAGACACCACCTGTTTGTTGCTGAGTCCTGGCTGCACCAAACGTTCTGGTTCTGGGTTCTGATGAAGCCTAAATGACGCTGACCAGACCCGACTCGTGAGGTCGCTGCGACCACTTTTAGATTTTCTCGGATTCGCCGCGTGACGTCGCCGTCTGACGATACGAATGTTTTGCTTGTCACACATGAAATGAGAACGGTGTGATTCGCATCGCTCGTGTTCCACAGGCAGACTGACGGTCGCTGCTCAAAGGGAGATAATGGAAGTCGGTGCAGCAGAACCACAGATATCATCTTCTCTGTTCCACACATTCCAGGGTTGTAAATTACCCACAATGCAAGTTACAGCACGAGAGGTAATTTATCAGATTTCACGCTTTTCTCCTGCTGCAGACACAAAAGGCTTCAGATACGTTCTATTTTTCAGTTTTTAAATGCACTAATTTTCCCAGGAGCTGGAAAAACACTCAACGTGTAAAATCTCTGGAGTCGGTGCGACGCTCAGCCTCATTTCCTCGTTAATTCAAACCGTAATAAAACCCGACGCCTGCTTCCCTCGTCTCTCAGATTATTTTGGGATGTTTCTGGTTTGGATTAGTGCAGCAATAATCTGAAACACAAGTTCATGATGTGTCCACATTGTGAGATGAAAGGTGACTTAACTTCTATAAATCAAGGAGTCGGTTTGTCAAACATGCTTCATAGTACGGTGGGGAGCAGGTTGGTGTGGTTTGGAAAATTATTATTACATTATATTATTATATTATATTATTATATTATATTATTATATCACTCAGATGGAGAGTCAAAGCATGATGTATTATTATTATCGCTAAAACATGTCTACACATCTAATCCTGTAGACGTGTTCCTGCTCCCAGTGTCACACACCTACAGGGACACACACCTTCTACAGGGACACACACCTTCATACAGGGACACACACCTTCTACAGGGACACACACTTTCTGCAGCGACACACACCTTCTGCAGGGACACACACACCTTCTATAGGGACACACACTTTCTACAGGGACACACACCTTCTGCAGGGACACACACCTTCTACAGGGACACACACACCTTCTACAGGGACACACACTTTCTGCAGGGACACACACCTCCTACAGGGACACACACCTTCTACAGGGACACACACCTTCTACAGGGACACACACCTTCATACAGGGACACACACCTTCTACAGGGACACACACTTTCTACAGGGACACACACTTTCTGCAGGGACACACACTTTCTGCAGGGACACACACCTCCTACAGGGACACACACCTTCTACAGGGACACACACCTTCATACAGGGACACACACCTTCTACAGGGACACACACCTTCATACAGGGACACACACTTTCTGCAGGGACACACACCTTCTACAGGGACACACACTTTCTACAGGGACACACACCTTCTACAGGGACACACACCTTCATACAGGGACACACACTTTCTGCAGGGACACACACCTTCATACAGGGACACACACCTTCTGCAGGGACACACACCTTCATACAGGGACACACACCTTCTACAGGGACACACACCTTCATACAGGGACACACACCTTCTACAGGGACACACACCTTCTACAGGGACACACACCTTCATACAGGGACACACACCTTCATACAGGGACACACACTTTCTGCAGGGACACACACCTTCTACAGGGACACACACCTTCTACAGGGACACACACCTTCTACAGGAACACACACTTTCTACAGGGACACACACCTTCATACAGGGACACACACACCTTCTACAGGGACACACACCTTCTACAGGGACACACACCTTCTACAGGGACACACACCTTCATACAGGGACACACACACCTTCTACAGGGACACACACCTTCTACAGGGACACACACTTTCTGCAGCGACACACACCTTCTACAGGGACACACACTTTCTGCAGCGACACACACCTTCTGCAGGGACACACACTTTCTACAGGGACACACACCTTCTACAGGGACACACACTTTCTGCAGGGACACATACCTTCTACAGGGACACACACCTTCTGCAGGGACACACACCTTCTACAGGGACACACACTTTCTGCAGGGACACACACCTCCTACAGGGACACACACAACTTCTACAGGGACACACACCTTCTGCAGGGACACACACCTTCATACAGGGACACACACACCTTCTACAGGGACACACACCTTCATACAGGGACACACACACCTTCTACAGGGACACACACCTTCTACAGGGACACACACCTTCTACAGGAACACACACTTTCTACAGGGACACACACAACTTCTACAGGGACACACACCCTCATACAGGGACACACACCTTCATACAGGGACACACACTTTCTGCAGGGACACACACCTTCTACAGGGACACACACCTTCTACAGGGACACACACCTTCTACAGGGAC
>JAYKQN010000065.1:22500-92500 GCA_036785175.1 Eupleurogrammus muticus | reverse complement strand
ATATTTATGGACATGTATTTATGATTCAGCTGCTGATCTGTGACTGTCCCATACGAATGTTCGTGTTAATGTTGGTTCATTCATTCTAAAACTCAGCCACCTTTCTACTCATTTATTAACCCGTTTAGAACGCGTGCCATGCCAAATGCATGACACTTCAGGGCTCTGTTGTGTTTTTGAGCAATGACAATAATAAAATCTACGTCCACAAACCAGCATATTGTAGGTTGACACGATGAAGACATGGTTAAACGAATAATTAGTCTAATTTCTCTTGACTTTGGCAGCGGCTTGAATATGACTGATAAGCTGCAACCTGCCGCCGTTAACAAGGCCGCTGGCTCGTGAGGTGCATGTGTCTGGCAGAAATAAAATCAATTATAGGCTTGGAATCGTTTCAATTAATTGTGTAATGGCTTCACTTCAATTAGCGGAAACACAAACATGTGAGGTCACAAACATTCCCGGCAGCATCCAACCTGCACTAACTCAGAACAGGCTGAAGCCGTTTGTCTGGTGTCTTTGAAGAAGAAAATGAACTAATGACTCGCTCAGGATCGGTGGGGGCAGAGCAGCAGAACCAGACCAGACCTGTAGCTGCTGGACTATAAACAGCAGAAGCGTGTGAAACATTCTTCTAGTTTCCGTCCTGCTGTCAGAGCTGCAGCTCATGACTGAGGAATCATTTGAGGACGAATGAAGGCGAGGCCTGACGAGCATAAACTACAGCAGGAACGGAGCAGCTACCTGAATCCAACACAACAACCTGATGAGGAAACACACTCAGCTCCTCCTGCTGCTCAGTGGAGACGTCAGGACGGAGTCAGCCTCTGGATACGCAATTATTACAGTTAAATAACGTTAAGGGCCAACGCTGCAGGAAACATGAGTAGAAACATCCAGATGTGTCCAGAGGTGCTGTAGCACAGCATCTACTGACGTTACCTTGAACAGATCAGTATGACTGAAGCTGGTTGGGTTTGTGTTCAACTTGTTTTTGTCTGGTGTGGATGAACTTGGCCGACCTCCACCTCTGGGCCAGGCCTCCTCCTCCACAGCACTGTGTGACCTCACAAACGCGTTCTGTAAGGAAAGTAAAAACATCCCATGAGCACCGCTGCTTCATTTCAATTCATGTGAACTTTTTGACCTTGTGCCACATTTAGAAGATGAAGTTCCATCATGTCCAGACTAATAAATACTGCTAATACTGCTGATGATGAGTACATTCAGCAGGTTTTCTCCTTTTTACAGTGACCTTCTGGCGGTGACTCTCCCTGTTGTCTTAGCTGCTGCCTTCTATAAACAGATAGAGCTTAAATAGGATTTTCCTCCTCGGCTGCAGGACCAATAATCCACTTTGTGCCGTTTCCAAACATGACAGGAAAATTTCTCAATTTGCTCTAAGTGGTGGCAAGTCGACACCGGTTCGTGTTTCAGATCCAAGCAACACGGCGTCAAACTGTCAAGACGAGACCAGCGAGTCCCTTTTCCATTAGTTTCCACTCATTATTACACTTTATTTAGTGTTGGTCCAGTAGGAGCTGCTGGAGCCACTGACGTCCACCATCCTTCACGAGGTGTTTTCTTAAAATTAAAGGACATGTATTTGTCCAGATTGAAAAAAATACATACAAACATATATATATATATATATATATATATATATATATATATATATATATATATATATATATATATATATAGTTCTTTTATCGTGTATATCAAAGCCAGCCCCCCCCCCACCCCATTACACCTACCAACAACAAAGCCAGCCTTTCCCACCACCCCGGACCAGCCACAGATCTGCCTCACAGCTGATCAGGTGAGAAATCAGCTAAAGAAGACAAAGGTCAGGAAGGCAGCAGGTCCAGACGGAATCAGCTCCAGATTGCTCAGGGACTGTGCAGACCAGCTTTGTCAGGTGGTCCTGCACATCTCTAACCTGAGTCTGAACCTGGAGAGGGTTCCTGAACTGTGGACTTCCTGCGTAGTTCCAGTGCCTAAGATCGCACGGCCCAGGGAGCCCAACCACTACAGACCTGTAGCCCTGACTTCTCACCTGATGAAGGCCTTGGAGAGGCTCATCCTGCACCACCTTCGCCCACTGGTGAGCTCAGCACTGGACCCTCTGCAGTTTGCCTACCGGCCCGGCATCAGTGTGGATGACGCTGTCATCTATCTGCTGCACCGATCTCTCTCCCACCTGGAACAAGCGGCGAGCACGGTGAGGATCATGTTTTTTGACTTCTCCAGTGCTTTTAACACCATCCAGCCTGCACTGCTGAAAGGGAAGCTGGAGGGAGCCGGAGTGGATGAGCAGCTGACGGCCTGGACCATCGACTACCTCACCAACAGACCACCGTATGTCAGGCTTCATGACTGTGTGTCTGAGGTGGTAGTCAGCAGCACGGGGGCGCCACAGGGTACAGTGCTCTCACCCTTTCTGTTTAGTCTGTACACCTCAGACTTCACCTACAACTCGGACAACTGCCACCTACAGAAGTTCTCAGATGATACGGCCATCATCGGGTGTGTATCAGATGGGAACGACCAGGAGTACAGGGGGGTCATCAATGACTTTGTCAGCTGGTGTGAGATCAACGCTCTCCAAATCAACGCCAGCAAGACAAAGGAGATGGTTGTGGACTTCAGGAGGAAGTCCCTCCCCACCACACCGGTGAGCATCCAGGGAAAAGACATTGAGACAGTGGTCTCTTACAAATACCTGGGTGTTCACCTGAACAATAAACTGGACTGGACCACTAACACTGATGTCCTGTACAAGAAGGGCCAGAGTCGACTTCACCTGCTGAGGAGACTAAGGTCCTTTGGTGTGTGCAGGACTCTGTTGAAGACCTTCTACGACTCCGTCGTAGCATCTGCCCTGTTCTACGCAGTAGTCTGCTGGGGGGGCGGATGCTCAGACGGGGACAGGAGGAAAATTGACAAACTGGTACGGAAGTCTAGCTCTGTACTGGGATGTCCTCTGGAGTCGGTGGTCCATCCATCATGGACAACCCCCATCACCCTCTGCATGGGGTAGTGGGTGCGCTGAGCAGCTCCTTCAGCCAGAGACTCAAACACCCTCGCTGCAAGAAGGAGCGCTTTCGCAGATCATTCATCCCGACAGCAATAAGACTTTATAACATAACATAAACATAAACCTCACTGTAGTCACTGTCACTTTTTCACTGGTCACTTTTTTCTCTTCACACACACCCTGCACCTTAAGTGTGCATTAGCTATGTATGTGTACATGTGGGTATGTGCGTGGATATGTATGTCCATATATATATATGCAAATATGTGTGTATGTGTATGTATATAGGTATGTACGTGCATGTATGTATGTATATATGCTTTACTTATGCATACTCTTTTCTTACTATTTATTAGCATTTTCTCTCCATTCTGTCGATAATGCATACTGTGTATGCGGATCATCAAATTCTGCGAATTTGTACATTGTGTTGTGTGTTTTTTATTTTTTTTATAGTTTTTTTATCTTCTTCAACTTTATTTTTTCTTTATCTGTAACGCTGCAGTAACACACAAATTTCCCCGTTGTGGGATCAATAAAGTTTATCTATTCTATTCTATATTCTGTCTAATGACCTGCTTCCTCATAAGAGATAGCAAAACAGATAAAGTTCCATCTGTTTTGCTGATAGAAAAAAAAAGTGTGATGTGTTTGAACCTGATGAAGCTGTAAATGAAGCAGATTTGAGCAGCTATATATATATATTATATTTATATATATATATATATATGACATCTTGTTGGCCGTTCACAAGCAAAATGATGATAAAAAATGTATTGATTTCTTTTTCTTTCTGTGGAATAACAGACCAGATGAATTCATCAAGGCACTGACTGTAAGTCTGTGTAGAAAAAGAAAAAATAAGAGAATAAAAAAGAGTTTTAACCCTGTTGATGGCCAGGGGGCGGAGCCTACCACCAGTCATTATCCAATAGCAGCAGGCCCCGCCCACCTCCAGGTTAACACCTGTTTGTTGCTGCTGAGAAGATTAAATGTCTGTTCAGGTTCTTTCGTTCTAAAGCTCAAACCCAGAGGGGAACTGCTCCTAAACCCTGGTATTGATTTAGAAAGACGTTCGCTGCCTTTTGTTAAACTGAACAGTAGATTTAGTTTGGATCCTTTTCATTTCTCCTCAGTTCTGTTTGCTGTGATTATACTTTAATTGTAATGTATAATTAGTATTATATATTATATTATTATTATTATATTTTATTAATATTATTTAAATTAATATTTAGAACTTTGGCTGAAACACACACATATATATATATATATATATATATATATATATATACATACATACATACATACACACACACACATATACATATATATATATATATACACACATACATATACATACATATATATATACATATATACACATATACACACATATACATATATATATATATATACACATACATATACATATATATATATATATATACACATACATATATACAACAAGTACAGCTCTCAGTAACCCCCCCCCAACAGAAAAAATGGACATTGTATACATAGACCAGTGCAATACATTTATAATCATATTTATATATACCTGTATATATCTGTATATAGTTTTTTAATTTAATTTTTTAATTTTTTTCCTTTTTTAAATTTTTAAAAACATTTTTGTAACTTTTCTAACTGCTGCTGTAGCATTTTGAATTTCCCCACTGTGGGACAATAAAGGAGCTATCTAATCTAATCTAATCTATCTAATCTAATCTAATATACATACATATATAGAGCAGAATATAGAAAAAAGTACGTTGAAAAACTGAAATACCAGACAGCCATAAACATTCATTCTATTTAGTTTCTATATTTAGGATCCTGGAGACCACCTTAATGCAGCAGAATCATCTGAACCTGGTCCAGATGTGTTCCTCACCCCAGGTGTCGTGTCTCTCTGCTCTTCAGACAGTTCATCCGAGCTCCTGCTTCTCAGGTTGTTATAGACAGGTGTGTGGTTCCTAATCAAGTCCAATCAGCAGAATCAGACACAGCTGGACTCATGGACTCATGAAGCTGGAGAACCATCTCCAGGAGGATTAGAAGAAACACAGCAAAGGCTCTGAATACCTATGGTCAGTTTTTCTTTTTTAATAAATCTGATAACATTTCGACAATTCATCATCATCATCAGCAGCAGCAGCAGATCCTGAATAGTTTCATCGTTGTGGAGTGATCAGATGACGTGGAGACATCTTCAAGTTTTAAAACGTGTCCATCATCCTCAGAACAAAGTCAGTATAAAGGGGGTGGAGCCCCTGCAGAGACGCTGGGGAAACCCCAGCTACACAAATTCTACCTGAATCAGGTCTCAGCCATCGGCTCGCTGCAGCAGACTGGTCGTTCTTCATCCATCATCCTCTGGTTTCTTCTTCTTCTCCCTGAGCTCGTCAGTTAAAAAGTCGAGTGAAGGTCATCGGTTGTAAAGAGTCGTCTCCCAGCGTCAAGTTTGATTTGGAGGAAAAGTGGATGTGAGTCTGGAGTGTTTCTTTGGGTTTGAATAAAGGGTTCAAAGCGGCGTCTTCTTCCCTCGCTGTGCAGGTCAAGATGTTCTTAAGGACGTGATTCAGAGGCTCTTCACGTCGAGAGGAAGACGGACAGAAAATGATGATGATGATCAGGCTGCTTCCTGCAGCCTCACACTAGCCGTCAAAGGGGCGGGGCCTCTGGCGGGCGACCAAAGGGGCGGGGCCTCTGGCGGGAGATGACATCAACCTCCTCGTCTACTTTTCATCCTTATTTCTAATTTTTCTTTCATTTTATTGATTCAGCTCATCAGTTCTCTGATGCTGTTTGTTTTCATCCAGTTTCCATTTTAATGTGAATGAAGAGTTTTTAATTTTATCTTAATAAGAGAAAACCTGGAAAAGCTGCTACAGAATGAACCACGTTGCTGTTTCCTTTTGTTCAACAGCTCGTGTTATTAGCAGCATGTTATCTCAACCTGAACACACACACACACACACACACACACACACACACACACACACACACACTCCCCTTCAGTTTTCCTCCTACATCTTTTCTTTTCATCTGACCATGTTTTATCTCTGGTGGAAACAGACAGAAGAGGAGCAGGAAGCCGAGCGTCTTTATTGAGACACTAATCTGTCAGTTTGGTGATAATATTAAAGTGAAATGTGAATAAAGTGCTGAGGACTGAGCTGTATTTCAGCGTTATGAAAGCACTCACAAAGCTGCAGAATAAAACAGAAACCACAACTACATCAGTGCTGAAGAAGCACATAAAATGTTCCGTTTTTACATTCAATCTTGTTTTTTTAAATATAATATTCAGGAAAATAACAATGCTGTGAGGCTGAAAACGCAACCTCAAGGATGGAGAAATTAAAGGTTAAATGAAGTGTGAATTAAATATGAACAGAGGTGAATTATGTGTAAATGGTGTGTAAAGTTTAAAATAAGTGTAACTATGTGTAAATACATTTCTCTGCCTATAGTAACTGTAAATGTGTTGACAGGACTACAGGAGCGGCCATCTTACGTTTCCATGGAAACGGCAAAACAAGAAGTGACAGGGATTATGGGAACAAACCTCAACATAAACTACAAGTTGACACCAAACATGGAGGTCGAACCAAATGAACAGTTTTACTACGGAAACGTTCTATGAATAAAAACAAACATTTGACACGATGATCTGTGGGATCCTGGTCAGACAGAGGTCAGAGGTCAGACAGAGGTCAGAGGTCAGGCAGAGGTCAGAGGTCAGAGGTCAGAGGTCAGACAGAGGTCAGAGGTCAGACAGAGGTCAGAGGTCAGACAGAGGTCAGAGGTCAGACAGAGGTCAGACAGAGGTCAGATGTCAGACAGATGTCAGACAGATGTCAGAGGACACAGACACTTTGCATGAAGTGTGTCTTTGTTGTGTTTCGTGGTGTTGAAACTTAACTTCAGCTGCAGTTCTAAAGTTTTCACCAGGAGCTGAGGTCATGAGTTTGTTCGCTTGAGGAGAAAAAGTCTCTGACTCACAGTCACTGCAAAACTAACTGAACTCTTTGTTCAAAACAGAAAAAGAAGAAGACAAGGACATGGGCCACAGCGACAAACTCTGCTGAACCACAGCGGCCATTTACCAGATAATGTGTTCATTCAAGTGCTGCTGGTCATTGTTCAGTGGTTGAGAGTTTCTGCTTTACACAAGTAGCCTTGTGTATTGAATAAAACACTGAAAAGCTATAAATCCTTAGACGATTTCCAATAACACGGCGTGCTATCTGTAGTGAGGAAGATGAATATAGATCCGACTAAAATGTACAAAGCTTTTGTTGAGAAACGTATTTTCACCTCCAGAGATAAACATCTAGTCCACTCTGAATGGGTTTATTCTCCAGTGGAGGCAGCGCTGCATTTAAGCAAATAAATTAAAGTTTGAACCCAAAGACGCCACAAATAAACCAACAAACAACAGACAGACGACAGACAGACGGACGACAGACAGACGGACGACAGACAGACGGACGACAGACGGACAGACGACAGACAGACAGACGACAGACAGACGGACGACAGACAGACAGACGACAGACAGACAGACGACAGACAGACGGACGACAGACAGGCGACAGACGGACGACAGACGGACAGACGACAGACAGACGGACGACAGACAGACGGACGACAGACAGACAGACGACAGACAGACAGACGACAGACAGACGGACGACAGACAGACAGACGACAGACAGACGGACGACAGACAGACAGACGACAGACAGACGGACGACAGACAGACAGACGACAGACAGACAGACGACAGACAGACGGACGACAGACAGGCGACAGACGGACGACAGACAGACGGACGACAGACAGACGGACGACAGACAGACAGACGGACGACAGACAGACAGACGACAGACAGACGGACGACAGACAGACGACAGACAGACAGACGACAGACAGACGGACGACAGACAGGCGACAGACGGACGACAGACGGACGACAGACAGACAGACGACAGACAGACAGACGACAGACAGACGACAGACAGACAGACGACAGACAGACGGACGACAGACAGACGGACGACAGACAGACGGACGACAGACAGACGGACAGACAGGCGGACAGACAGGCGACAGACGGACGACAGACAGACAGACAGACGACAGACAGACAGACGACAGACAGACGACAGACAGACAGACGACAGACAGACGGACGACAGACAGACGGACGACAGACAGACGGACGACAGACAGACGGACGGACGACAGACGGACGACAGACGGACGACAGACGGACGACAGACGGACGACAGACGGACGACAGACGGACGGACGACAGACGACAGACAGGCGACAGACGGACGACAGACAGACAGACGGACGACAGACGGACAACAGACGGACAACAGACAGACGGACGACAGACAGGCGACAGACGGACGACAGACAGGCGACAGACGGACGACAGACGGCAGACAGACAGGCGACAGACGGACAACAGACGGACGACAGACAAACAGGCGACAGACGGACGACAGACGGACAGGCGACAGACGGACGACAGACGGACAGGCGACAGACGGACGACAGACGGACAGGCGACAGACGGACAGGCGACAGACGGACGACAGACGGACAGGCGACAGACAGACGACAGACAGCCGACAGACGGACGACAGACGGACGACAGACAGACAGGCGACAGACGACAGACAGACAGGCGACAGACGACAGACAGACAGGCGACAGACAGACGACGGACGACGGACAGACAGGCGACAGACGGACGACAGACAGCCGACAGACGGACGACAGACAGACGGACGACAGACAGACGACAGACGGACGACAGACGGACGACGGACAGACAGGCGACAGACGGACGACAGACAGACAGACAGGCGACAGACGGACGACGGACGACAGACAGACAGGCGACAGACGGACGACAGACAGACAGACGACAGACAGGCGACAGACAGGCGACAGACAGGCGACAGACGGACGACAGACGGACGACAGACAGACGGACGACAGACAGACAGACAGGCGACAGACGGACGACGGACGACAGACAGACAGGCGACAGACGGACGACAGACGGACGACAGACAGACGGACGACAGACAGACGGACGACATCAGGCCAATCTGCCGTCATCACGCTGCTTCCATCTTTTGTCCTGAGACGAGAATAAAAGCTCATCATAACATCCACTTGGAATAATTAATTACAAATTCATTTTAGGCTTTAACAGATTTTATCTGTATTTATTAATGCAGATTAATCTTTATGTACAAACCAGCACCTCTAAAACACTTATTGACCTGGTGTGACAAAACAGATAAACGATTAATTATGGATCAAAAAAATATGAAGGTTTAAACTGTCGGTTCTGAAGCTGTTTGATAAACTTCTGCTTTATTTTTTATCGACGGAACAAAGGGAGCAACAGCAGCAGCAGTAACAGCAGCAGCAGCAATAAAGTAACAGCAGCAGCAGCAGCAATAAAGTAACAGCAGCAGCAGCAGTAACAGCAGCAGCAGCAATAAAGTAACAGCAGCAGCAGCAGTAACAGCAGCAGCAGCAGCAGTAAGAGTAGCAGCAGCAATAAAGTTACAGCAGCAATAATAGTAACAGCAGCAGCAGCAGCAGTGTTAGCAGTAGCAGCAGCAGTGTTAGCAGTAGCACCAGTGTTAGCAGTAGCAGCAGTGTTAGCAGCAGCAGCAGCAGCAGCAGTGTTAGCAGCGGCAGCAGCAGCAGTGTTAGCAGCAGCAGCAGTGTTAGCAGCAGCAGCAGCAGCAGCGTTAGCAGCAGCAGTGTTAGCAGCAGCAGCAGTGTTAGCAGCAGCAGTGTTAGCAGCAGCAGTGTTAGCAGCAGCAGTGTTAGCAGCAGCAGCAGTGTTAGCAGCAGCAGCAGTGTTAGCAGCAGCAGTGTTAACAGCAGCAGTGTTAACAGCAGCAGCGTTAACAGCAGCAGCAGCAGTGTTAGCAGCAGCAGTGTTAGCAGCAGCAGCAGTGTTAGCAGCAGCAGTGTTAACAGCAGCAGCAGCAGTGTTAGCAGCAGCAGCAGCAGTGTTAGCAGCAGCAGCAGTCCTAGCAGCAGCAGTGTTAGCAGCAGTGTTAGCAGCAGCAGTGTTAGCAGCAGCAGCAGTGTTAGCAGCAGCAGCATTGTTAGCAGCAGCAGTGTTAGCAGCAGCAGCATTGTTAGCAGCAGCAGTGTTAGCAGCAGCAGCAGCAGTGTTAGCAGCAGCAGCATTGTTAGCAGCAGCAGCATTGTTAGCAGCAGCAGTGTTAGCAGCAGCAGCAGCAGCAGTGTTAGCAGCAGCAGCATTGTTAGCAGCAGCAGCATTGTTAGCAGCAGCAGTGTAACCAGTGCTTTTATTTTTTATACTGAACTAAGCTTTAATAAAGCAGCATTTTAATTCAGGACTTTTACTTTTTGGTATTTTAGGCAATAGTATTTATTATTGTTATTTATTTTATTAGGGTATTTCTACAGCACAGAGTAACATTTAGATTCAAGGTGGGCTCTAATTGTGTGTGTGTGTGTGTGTGTGTGAACCCTTTATGATAAATGCTGCTTTGACTCTTAAATAACCTGAACTGTGAAGATTCAATTTTTTTCATCCGGATAAAATCTGAATAAATTATTCAACACTTTAAATTCAGTTTAACTTTTTCTCATTTTCAAAAAGCAGATCCATTGTCAAAATAAAGATCCTGATTTAAAGTGAAGATTTACAGCTGGAGACAATAATGATGTAACACACACACACACACACACACACACACACACAAACACACACACTTGAACTTGACATTAGATAAAAAGTGAAGTGGAGATTCCTAGGAAAAAAAAAGATAAAAAGCTGCAGTTGTTTCCTTTTACATAAAAAAATGTGAAAAGAAAAAAGCAGCAACGAGGGGGTCAAAGGTCAAAGCATCAGTTAGTGTTAGTCTGATTAGTCTGATGAGCAGTGTCATAGCCCCGCCCACAGCCCAGCCACTGGCCCCGCCCCTAGCCCAGCCACTGGCCCCGCCCCTAGCCCCGCCCCTGGTCCTACTTAGAATTACACAGTAACACTGAAGTGAGATTTAAAGTGGAGAAAATGAGCAGGATGAATAAAAGAAAAGAAAGAAATTCAGTCGATAGATTAAAACTGTTTCTCCGCCACGTGAAGAAACAGATGTGCTGACGAGACTCGAGGATTTATCAGGTTAAGAGTGTGAGAAACTCACTCTGAGAGTAATCTGATTACAACGAAACAGGATTCTCTTTCAGAAGCTGAGGATTAAAGAATAAATATTTTACAGGCTGTTTGTGTCCAAGAGAACAAACAAAGCTTAACCAATGAGATCAGCTGAATTAAAGAGTGAACCAGAAAAGGAAAATAGACCATAATATGCATTAAAATCAGTCTTAGTAAGTGGAACCGGGATTAATTAATGACGTTAAAGGTTCAACCAGCAACAAGAAACTGGATCTTCACAAAGAAGAAACAGGCAGAATATCGTCAGGCTGTTTATTAACGTCAATCAACTCGACTTAATTAGCTCCTGAATATTAATGTTTATTATTCTTCATTAAAGGGACATGTCACTGAATGCTAAAAACCTATTTAAGCCAACACGTCATTGCCATCAGTTCCCATGAATATGAATTAGAAACAGTCAGAATGTAATCTGATAGATATTATCTATGAGAACAGACGGTTCATTAATGCCAGGTCCTACATGTGGATCTGAGGATCCAACATGAGAATAATTAACAGTAAAATAGAGTAAAATCGTCACCTGAAACTTTCAGCTTTGACCCTGAATCAGACTGAAGCTGTAAAAGCAAAGAATGAGGAATAAATATCAGAGCGTAGGAGGTTGTTCAGCCAGCGGCAGCGTCAGGTTCCCCACGACGCGTCTCACACAGGAACGAAGTTTAACTGCAGCCAAAAGTCAGGAGACGGTCGACTTCAACACAGACTGAACCTGATCACAGTGAATCTGGACATCCAGACACAGGTCCTGGTCCTGGTCCTGGTCCCCATTCTGTTAAATCTGTTTCATTAAATCTGGTTCTCGTATCTCATCACAGTCCCTCAGGTAGGGGGCGGGGCTAAGTGGCACACCTGGCATCAATCATCTCATGAGCTGCAGCATTAAACCTGGAGGCAGAACTTTCCTAAATGTCTCAGTGGTAACAAACAGCTGTCTGAATTCACCAGATCTGAGAAATTAAAACAATTTATTGCAGCATTTGTGAAGCATCGGATGCAAATCAGCAGAATGTGAAGATTAGGACAAACATGAAAACATGAAAACATGAAAACATGAAAATATTAAAACATGAAAACATGAAAACATGAAAACCTCTGATTCACAGTATTAGAAAGATCAAATAATCCTCCTGATGAAATACAACACAGTTAAAATGGTACTGATATTATTCATGTACTATACTGATAATACTGCAAATCAATAATCAGTGTTCATTAACATTATTATTGTTATATTATATTATTAATAATCATGGTGTTAATGCTAATAATAATGTTTAATAATAATAATAATAATGATAATAATAATATTGCAGATTCCTACATCAATGCATGATCAGTGTTGTCTTTTAATCCTGCCACATTTATACATTTTGGCTTTGGGCCAAGACACAAACAGCAACAAAATATTAAATATTTAAAAGAAACAGAAAATAAAGGGTTCTCTTTTCTACATTAAACATTTAAATCATTGAAATAACTAAAAATCAGGAAAAAGTTCAACTTCATGTTCTGTCGAGCTGAATAATTAGTGTTTCATTATTATCCACATACAAGATATTATAACAATTAAAAGTTATTTATAAGTGTTCCAGCTCTTTAGTGCTCGAGCTTCACCTGTTAGTCTGACTAATTATCACCTAACACACACACACACACACACACACACACACACACACACACACACACACACACACACACACACACACACACACACAATGTAAATGGTTGTGTTGCTCAGGTTTTCTCAGCTGGTTTTATTTAGTATCAGGACATAAAGCTGTGTGTGTGTGTGTGTGTGTGTGTGTGTGTGTGTGTGTGTGTGTGTGTGTGTGTGTGTGTGTGTGTTTAGTTGTAGTCTTGTTGTCCTCCTGTATTCCATCTTTACTGACTGGTCAGGATGATCAGTTGGTGTGAACAGATTCTAACAGCATCGCCTTCGTGTTGAATGTGTTTCCTGTCGTCTCCTGAGCAGCAGATGGTGTCAAACACTCGTCTCTGCCAACAGGCGTCATATGTGCAGTAAATGGTTGGTGTGTTCCTGTGGAGGCGCTGCACATTGCTGTGATGCTGCCGCACGTGCACGCCAACGCATGCGCACGCAACACACATGAACGCAAACACACACACACACACACACACACACACATGCAAACAAACACACACACGCATGCAAACACATACACACACAAACGCATGCAAACACACACACACACACACACAAACACACACACATGCAAACACAAACACACACACACAAACACACACGCATGCAAACACACACACACACAAACACACACGCATGCAAACACACACACACACACGCATGCAAACAAACACACACGCATGCAAACACACACACACACACACGCATGCAAACACACACACACACACACATACACACACGCATGCAAACACACACACACACAAACACACACGCATGCAAACACACACACACACACACACAAACACACACGCATGCAAACACACACACACAAACACACACGCATGCAAACACACACACACACACACACACAAACAAACACACACACACACAAACACACGTGCCATAATTCGCAGATGGGACCTATCACCAAGGCAACAATCCAAAACCCAGTGAATCAGGCTGGAAAAAAGACTTTTATGGATAATCCTATTTCATTGGACGTCAAACATGCAAACATTGTTATAACCGATGTCAATACAGCTGTGGATTGATAACTGTGTTATTGATGCTGTGCACTGATAACTGTGTTATTGATGCTGTGCACTGATAACTGTGTTATTGATGCTGTGCACTGATAACTGTGTTATTGATGCTGTGCATTGATAACTGTGTTATTGATGCTGTGCATTGATAACTGTGTTATTGATGCTGTGCATTGATAACTGTGTTATTGATGCTGTGCATTGATAACTGTGTTATTGATGCTGTGCATTGATAACTGTGTTATTAAGGCTGTGCACTGATAACTGTGTTATTGATGCTGTGCACTGATAACTGTGTTATTAAGGCTGTGCATTGATAACTGTGTTATTGATGCTGTGCACTGATAACTGTGTTATTGATGCTGTGCACTGATAACTGTGTTATTGATGCTGTGCATTAGTAACTGTGTTATTGGTACTGTGCACTGATAACTGTGTTATTAAGGCTGTGCATTGATAACTGTGTTATTAAGGCTGTGCACTGATAACTGTGTTATTAAGGCTGTGCACTGATAACTGTGTTATTAAGGCTGTGCATTGATAACTGTGTTATTGATGCTGTGCACTGATAACTGTGTTATTGATGCTGTGCACTGATAACTGTGTTATTAAGGCTGTGCATTGATAACTGTGTTATTGATGCTGTGCATTGATAACTGTGTTATTGATGCTGTGCATTGATAACTGTGTTATTGATGTTGTGCATTGATAACTGTGTTATTGATGCTGTGCATTGATAACTGTGTTATTAAGGCTGTGCACTGATAACTGTGTTATTGATGCTGTGCACTGATAACTGTGTTATTAAGGCTGTGCATTGATAACTGTGTTATTGATGCTGTGCACTGATAACTGTGTTATTGATGCTGTGCACTGATAACTGTGTTATTGATGCTGTGCATTAGTAACTGTGTTATTGGTACTGTGCACTGATAACTGTGTTATTAAGGCTGTGCATTGATAACTGTGTTATTAAGGCTGTGCACTGATAACTGTGTTATTAAGGCTGTGCACTGATAACTGTGTTATTAAGGCTGTGCATTGATAACTGTGTTATTGATGCTGTGCACTGATAACTGTGTTATTGATGCTGTGCACTGATAACTGTGTTATTGATGCTGTGCATTAGTAACTGTGTTATTGGTACTGTGCACTGATAACTGTGTTATTAAGGCTGTGCATTGATAACTGTGTTATTAAGGCTGTGCATTGATAACTGTGTTATTGATGCTGTGCATTAGTAACTGTGTTATTGGTACTGTGCACTGATAACTGTGTTATTAAGGCTGTGCATTGATAACTGTGTTATTAAGGCTGTGCATTGATAACTGTGTTATTGATGCTGTGCATTGATAACTGTGTTATTGATGCTGTGCACTGATAACTGTGTTATTGATGCTGTGCACTGATAACAGTGTTATTAAGGCTGTGCATTAGTAACTGTGTTATTGATGCTGTGCATTAGTAACTGTGTTATTGGTACTGTGCACTGATAACTGTGTTATTAAGGCTGTGCATTGATAACTGTGTTATTGATGCTGTGCACTGATAACTGTGTTATTGATGCTGTGCATTGATAACTGTGTTATTGATGCTGTGCATTGATAACTGTGTTATTGATGCTGTGGATTGATAACTGTGTTATTGATGCTGTGCACTGATAACTGTGTTATTGATGCTGTGCATTGATAACTGTGTTATTAAGGCTGTGCATTGATAACTGTGTTATTGATGCTGTGCATTGATAACTGTGTTATTGATGCTGTGCATTGATAACTGTGTTATTGATGCTGTGCATTGATAACTGTGTTATTGATGCTGTGCATTGATAACTGTGTTATTAAGGCTGTGCACTGATAACTGTGTTATTAAGGCTGTGGATTGATAACTGTGTTATTGATGCTGTGCACTGATAACTGTGTTATTAAGGCTGTGCATTGATAACTGTGTTATTGATGCTGTGCACTGATAACTGTGTTATTGATGCTGTGCACTGATAACTGTGTTATTGATGCTGTGCATTAGTAACTGTGTTATTGGTACTGTGCACTGATAACTGTGTTATTAAGGCTGTGCATTGATAACTGTGTTATTAAGGCTGTGCATTGATAACTGTGTTATTGATGCTGTGCATTAGTAACTGTGTTATTGGTACTGTGCACTGATAACTGTGTTATTAAGGCTGTGCATTGATAACTGTGTTATTAAGGCTGTGCATTGATAACTGTGTTATTGATGCTGTGCATTGATAACTGTGTTATTGATGCTGTGCACTGATAACTGTGTTATTGATGCTGTGCACTGATAACTGTGTTATTAAGGCTGTGCATTGATAACTGTGTTATTGATGCTGTGCACTGATAACTGTGTTATTGATGCCGTGCACTGATAACTGTGTTATTAAGGCTGTGCATTGATAACTGTGTTATTGATGCTGTGCATTGATAACTGTGTTATTGATGCTGTGCATTGATAACTGTGTTATTGATGCTGTGCATTGATAACTGTGTTATTGATGCTGTGCATTGATAACTGTGTTATTAAGGCTGTGCACTGATAACTGTGTTATTGATGCTGTGCACTGATAACTGTGTTATTAAGGCTGTGCATTGATAACTGTGTTATTGATGCTGTGCACTGATAACTGTGTTATTGATGCTGTGCACTGATAACTGTGTTATTGATGCTGTGCATTAGTAACTGTGTTATTGGTACTGTGCACTGATAACTGTGTTATTAAGGCTGTGCATTGATAACTGTGTTATTAAGGCTGTGCACTGATAACTGTGTTATTAAGGCTGTGCACTGATAACTGTGTTATTAAGGCTGTGCATTGATAACTGTGTTATTGATGCTGTGCACTGATAACTGTGTTATTGATGCTGTGCACTGATAACTGTGTTATTGATGCTGTGCATTAGTAACTGTGTTATTGGTACTGTGCACTGATAACTGTGTTATTAAGGCTGTGCATTGATAACTGTGTTATTAAGGCTGTGCATTGATAACTGTGTTATTGATGCTGTGCATTAGTAACTGTGTTATTGGTACTGTGCACTGATAACTGTGTTATTAAGGCTGTGCATTGATAACTGTGTTATTAAGGCTGTGCATTGATAACTGTGTTATTGATGCTGTGCATTGATAACTGTGTTATTGATGCTGTGCACTGATAACTGTGTTATTGATGCTGTGCACTGATAACAGTGTTATTAAGGCTGTGCATTAGTAACTGTGTTATTGATGCTGTGCATTAGTAACTGTGTTATTGGTACTGTGCACTGATAACTGTGTTATTAAGGCTGTGCATTGATAACTGTGTTATTGATGCTGTGCACTGATAACTGTGTTATTGATGCTGTGCATTGATAACTGTGTTATTGATGCTGTGCATTGATAACTGTGTTATTTATGCTGTGGATTGATAACTGTGTTATTGATGCTGTGCACTGATAACTGTGTTATTGATGCTGTGCATTGATAACTGTGTTATTAAGGCTGTGCATTGATAACTGTGTTATTGATGCTGTGCATTGATAACTGTGTTATTGATGCTGTGCATTGATAACTGTGTTATTGATGCTGTGCATTGATAACTGTGTTATTGATGCTGTGCATTGATAACTGTGTTATTAAGGCTGTGCACTGATAACTGTGTTATTAAGGCTGTGGATTGATAACTGTGTTATTGATGCTGTGCACTGATAACTGTGTTATTAAGGCTGTGCATTGATAACTGTGTTATTGATGCTGTGCACTGATAACTGTGTTATTGATGCTGTGCACTGATAACTGTGTTATTGATGCTGTGCATTAGTAACTGTGTTATTGGTACTGTGCACTGATAACTGTGTTATTAAAGCTGTGCATTGATAACTGTGTTATTAAGGCTGTGCATTGATAACTGTGTTATTGATGCTGTGCATTAGTAACTGTGTTATTGGTACTGTGCACTGATAACTGTGTTATTAAGGCTGTGCATTGATAACTGTGTTATTAAGGCTGTGCATTGATAACTGTGTTATTGATGCTGTGCATTGATAACTGTGTTATTGATGCTGTGCACTGATAACTGTGTTATTGATGCTGTGCACTGATAACAGTGTTATTAAGGCTGTGCATTAGTAACTGTGTTATTGATGCTGTGCATTAGTAACTGTGTTATTGGTACTGTGCACTGATAACTGTGTTATTAAGGCTGTGCATTGATAACTGTGTTATTGATGCTGTGCATTGATAACTGTGTTATTGATGCTGTGCACTGATAACTGTGTTATTGATGCTGTGCATTGATAACTGTGTTATTGATGCTGTGCACTGATAACTGTGTTATTAAGGCTGTGCATTGATAACTGGGTTATTGATGCTGTGCATTGATAACTGTGTTATTGATGCTGTGCACTGATAACTGTGTTATTAAGGCTGTGCATTGATAGCTGTGTTATTGATGCTGTGCATTAGTAACTGTGTTATTGATGCTGTGCACTGATAACTGTGTTATTGATGCTGTGCATTGATAACTGTGTTATTAAGGCTGTGCATTGATAACTGTGTTATTGATGCTGTGCATTGATAACTGTGTTATTGATGCTGTGCATTGATAACTGTGTTATTAAGGCTGTGCACTGATAACTGTGTTATTAAGGCTGTGCACTGATAACTGTGTTATTAAGGCTGTGCACTGATAACTGTGTTATTAAGGCTGTGCACTGATAACTGTGTTATTAAGGCTGTATATTCATTTCTCTGTTTGCTGCAGCTTTAATGTTCTGAGTTGTTGTGAATCCAAACCTCTGCTCAGACAGAGCTCTTTAAGTCTGGAGGCTGCTGCGACTGTTCAATGATGAGCTGCTGTTTTCTCTCTTATCTGCTGATTTCTTATGGATTTTCTGTTTTTTCCTCTACAGTCCAAATTGAAACGTGCACATTGGAGGTGAAGTGGAAACTCTAGAAACTCAGAAACCTGCAGTCACACCTACACTCAGAGAAATTCTTCACGTTGAGTGAGGACCCAGTAGATCAGAGGCAGGAACTGACAGATCAGGTTTAAAGCAGGAATATTAAAGCATAAAGAGGAGATTTGTCAGTGCCTGGATTTACTGGAGCTGAGGCTCTGCAGGTTTCAGAGTCAAGAATAAAATCAGATTCAGCAGGAAACTTCACAGCTCACAACATAACAACTGTCTTTGTTTCACACATTTCCTGAATGTTCTGATTAAATATGTAGTTTTATCAAAGTGAATAGGAGCTGGTTTAATACAGGAATGTGAACATTGGATAAAAGTTCAGTTATAACATTAAAATACATTAAAATACATCTGAAAACTGCATTTACTCAATACATGAGTAAATGTACATCGGTACATTAGTAAATGTTATAATGCACAGACTGACAGGTTAACACACACGCACACGCACACACACACACACACACACTCTCTCCAGCTCCTCCAGGTTCTCCAGGTTTTCCAGGTCCTCCAGATTCTCCAGGCTCTCCAGGTTCTCTCCAAGTTCTCCAGGTTTTCCAGCTCCTCCAGGTTCTCCAGGTTCTCCAGGTTTTCCAGGTTCTCCAGGTTTTCCAGGTCCTCCAGGTTCTCCAGGTTTTCCAGGTCCTCCAGGTTCTCCAGGTTCTCTAGGGTTTCCAGGTTCTCCAGGTTCTCCAGGTTCTCTCCAGGTTCTCCAGGTTTTCCAGCTCCTCCAGGTTCTCCAGGTTCTCCAGGTTTTCCAGGTTCTCCAGGTTTTCCAGGTCCTCCAGGTCCTCCAGGTCCTCCAGGTTCTCCAGGTTCCTCCCAGTCTAAAACATGCTGAGGTTGATTAGAGATTGTAATTACCTGCAGGTGTGAGTGTGTGAGTGAATGGTGTGTGTGCTCCATGATTGGCTGCTACCTGTCTGGGTGTAGCCCTCCCACCTGTGATGTGCTGGGATTGGCTCCAGCAGACCATGTGACCCTAGTGAGGAGTAGGAGGGTGTAGAACAGGACTATATACATAAACACGTTTATATACTTGTATACACATACTGTAGATGTAAAACATGCTTTTCACTAGAGAAACATTTATATAAAGTTATATATATTATTTTCAGCCTAATCCTGTTTTATTTTGGCTGAGTTTTTTTTGTTGTTGTTTTCTACCCATAACTGAAACAGAAAGATTCTCTTTTCTGCTGCTTTTCACATTTCATGCTGATGAACACACAGTTTAGCATGAGAAACATTGTGCCTTCTTGTAAACGATGTGAGTTTTCCACTTGTATAATAGCAGCAGATGTGGAGGAGTTGTGAAAATGCCAGATCTCTTCAGGGGTTAAGGGAAGAGACTAATCAATTCAGTAGTGTTTGGTTGCCTGGTAACTGAGGTCACGCTTGGACATTTTCAGAGGTTATATATCTGTTCCACTGACGTCCCTGAGCTGAATACTCAGCTACTTCACAGCTCAACATGTGCATGTCCACGCAGCCACAAAGGCTTTGGCTGCAGCCTCCTACCTGAGATCAGCTGAGAGGCCAACACAGGGGGGGAGGCAGTACTACACAGTACTACACAGTACTACACAGTACTACACAGTACCACACTGCAGGCTGCAGCCAGGCATATGGGGAGGCAGTACTACATAGTACTACACAGTAGCACACAGTACTACACAGTAGCAGACAGAATTTATCACCTTGTTCCATCCACTGGCTCTAATCTGCCCTCAGATGCTGTTAGTGTAGAGACAGATGAAATAGCTAATATTCACCTCGACACATTTACTTCAATCAACTTCGCTGAACTAGCTTCACTGATGACGTCATCTAAAACTTCAACCTGTCTTCTGGACCCTATTCCATCCGGATTGCTAAAAGACATTTTCCCTTTGATTAGCCCTTCCTTACTAGAAATACTCAACATGTCTTTATTATCTGGCTATGTACCGCAGTCCTTTAAAGTAGCCGTAATTAAACCTCTCCTTAAAAAACCTGCCCTCGACTCAAGTATTTTAGCCAACTATAGACCCATTTCTAATCTTCCCTTCCTCTCTAAGATTCTGGAAAAAGCAGTTGCTAAACAGCTGTGTGACTTCTTACACAACAATAACTTATATGAGGATTTCCAGTCAGGTTTTAGAATGCATCACAGCACAGAGACGGCTTTAGTTAAGGTTTCAAATGATATTCTCAATGCGTCTGATAAAGGATTCATTTCCATCCTTGTTCTGTTAGATCTTAGCGCTGCATTTGACACAGTCGACCATCAAATCTTGTTACAGAGACTAGAGCATCTTATTGGTCTAAAAGGGACTGCACTAAATTGGTTTAAGTCCTATCTTTCAGATCGTTCCCAATTTGTCCATATCAATAATGTTTCTTCTACCCATACCAAAGTTAATCATGGGGTTCCACAAGGTTCTGTGCTTGGACCAATACTTTTCACCATCTATATGCTCCCATTGGGTAAAATCATTAGAAAACACTCTATTATTGTCCACAGTTATGCTGACAATAAATATCTTCTGATCCTGAAGATTTAACTGTTGACAATAGTTGTCATATAAGCTGTAAAGATCTTTGACTCTCACATGATTATTGTTATAATAATATGAACATCAACCAAGAATGTGGACTGTTTGAATTTTGCCTTTAACCAATGTTGTAAACTAGCTGATATTGACTCAGATAAAGCCAGATTTGTTTAATATTTAGATGAATGTAGCGTGTGAATAAAGTTTCATTACTGAGAATCCTTCAGCTCAAACACATCCACAGACTCAATCACTTTAACCAGCGTTAACAGCTGATTCAGTTCTCACTGATCACGAGCAAAACTTCATTTAATGGAAGAAACGACCTTCATCTGGAGCATCTTCCTCATCCTCGCTGTCACCATGTGGTAGGAGGTGTTGGCCCCGCCCCTTCTCACCTCATAAACAGGTGAGAAGGTGTTGGCCCCGCCCCTTCTCACCTCATAAACAGGTGAGAAGGTGTTGGCCCCGCCCCTTCTCACCTCATAAACAGGTGAGAAGGTGTTGGCCCCGCCCCTTCTCACCTGTTTATGAGGGGGGGACACGCTTTAATGCTTCATATAAATCAGTTTGTTAGTGCCAGGAATTCCTCAAAAACCATTCATGCATGAATATAATGTTTTAATGTTGTTTATATTTGTATCATGTATTCATGTTCTTTATGTTTGTTTGTGTATTTGTTGCTTCAGAATGAAAATAAAGAATAAAGCAGATTTTAAACTCCTGACCTGCTGCTCCTATTGATTCCTGTGTCATTTATATGTATTTATTTATTCCAAGGTGAAGCTGGTTGCTTTTTGTTCCCTGCAGTTTATTCATCGATCTGTTATTAGAACACAACTGGAAAAACAAAAAGGACAAAGACAACAACAACAACAACCTTGTGTTGCAGCTGCTGAAGCTCAAACTGCTGTTTTCTCATTTCGCTGCTCAGTTTATTTATTTAAAGAAGAAAAAAGATCTGATGTGGTTTAACGAGAGACAGCGTTGTCATGGGAACACAAACAATAAACAAACAATAACTCACACAAACAACAAACATTGATTCCTGAGGTGAACTGAGACACAGAGACAGAGTCACAGTAACAGACAGTAACAAACAGACAGTAACAAACAGTCAGTAATAAACAGTCAGTAACAAACAGACAGTAACAAACAGACAGTAACAAACAGTCAGTAATAAACAGTCAGTAACAAACAGTCAGTAATAAACAGACAGTAACAAACAGTCAGTAATAAACAGACAGTAACAAACAGACAGTAACAAACAGTCAGTAACAAACAGACAGTAACAAACAGACAGTAACAGACAGTCAGTAACAAACAGACAGTAACAAACAGTCAGTAATAAACAGTCAGTAATAAACAGTCAGTAATAAACAGACAGTAACAAACAGACAGTAACAAACAGACAGTAACAAACAGTCAGTAACAAACAGTCAGTAACAAACAGACAGTAATAAACAGACAGTAACAAACAGTCAGTAACAAACAGACAGTAACAAACAGACAGTAACAAACAGTCAGTAACAAACAGACAGTAACAAACAGTCAGTAATAAACAGTCAGTAATAAACAGTCAGTAATAAACAGACAGTAACAAACAGACAGTAACAAACAGACAGTAACAAACAGTCAGTAACAAACAGACAGTAACAAACAGACAGTAACAAACAGACAGTAACAAACAGTCAGTAATAAACAGACAGTAACAAACAGACAGTAACAAACAGACAGTAACAAACAGACAGTAATAAACAGACAGTAACAAACAGTCAGTAACAAACAGACAGTAACAAACAGACAGTAACAAACAGACAGTAACAAACAGTCAGTAACAAACAGACAGTAACAAACAGACAGTAACAAACAGTCAGTAACAAACAGACAGTAATAAACAGACAGTAACAAACAGACAGTAATAAACAGACAGTAACAAACAGTCAGTAACAAACAGACAGTAACAAACAGACAGTAACAAACAGACAGTAACAAACAGACAGTAATAAACAGACAGTAACAAACAGTCAGTAACAAACAGACAGTAACAAACAGACAGTAACAAACAGACAGTAACAAACAGACAGTAACAGTCAGTAATAAACAGACAGTAACAAACAGTCAGTAACAAACAGACAGTAATAAACAGACAGTAATAAACAGACAGTAACAAACAGACAGTAACAAACAGACAGTAACAAACAGACAGTAATAAACAGACAGTAACAAACAGTCAGTAACAAACAGACAGTAACAAACAGACAGTAACAAACAGACAGTAACAGTCAGTAATAAACAGACAGTAACAAACAGTCAGTAACAAACAGACAGTAATAAACAGACAGTAACAAACAGACAGTAATAAACAGACAGTAACAAACAGACAGTAACAAACAGACAGTAACAAACAGACAGTAATAAACAGACAGTAACAAACAGTCAGTAACAAACAGACAGTAACAAACAGACAGTAACAAACAGACAGTAACAAACAGTCAGTAACAAACAGACAGTAACAAACAGACAGTAACAAACAGTCAGTAACAAACAGACAGTAATAAACAGACAGTAACAAACAGACAGTAATAAACAGACAGTAACAAACAGTCAGTAACAAACAGACAGTAACAAACAGACAGTAACAAACAGACAGTAACAAACAGACAGTAATAAACAGACAGTAACAAACAGTCAGTAACAAACAGACAGTAACAAACAGACAGTAACAAACAGACAGTAACAAACAGACAGTAACAGTCAGTAATAAACAGACAGTAACAAACAGTCAGTAACAAACAGACAGTAATAAACAGACAGTAATAAACAGACAGTAACAAACAGACAGTAACAAACAGACAGTAACAAACAGACAGTAATAAACAGACAGTAACAAACAGTCAGTAACAAACAGACAGTAACAAACAGACAGTAACAAACAGACAGTAACAGTCAGTAATAAACAGACAGTAACAAACAGTCAGTAACAAACAGACAGTAATAAACAGACAGTAATAAACAGACAGTAACAAACAGACAGTAATAAACAGACAGTAACAAACAGTCAGTAACAAACAGACAGTAACAAACAGACAGTAATAAACAGACAGTAACAAACAGACAGTAACAAACAGACAGTAACAAACAGTCAGTAACAAACAGACAGTAATAAACAGACAGTAATAAACAGACAGTAACAAACAGACAGTAATAAACAGACAGTAACAAACAGTCAGTAACAAACAGACAGTAACAAACAGACAGTAATAAACAGACAGTAACAAACAGACAGTAACAAACAGTCAGTAACAAACAGACAGTAACAAACAGACAGTAACAAACAGACAGTAACACACAGACAGTAACAAACAGTCAGTAATAAACAGACAGTAACAAACAGACAGTAACACACAGACAGTAATAAACAGACAGTAATAAACAGACAGTAACAAACAGTCAGTAACAAACAGACAGTAACAAACAGACAGTAACAAACAGACAGTCAGCTATGACTGTTTCACCTACTATACAGTGTGTTGATAAATGTGTTTATATATATATGTATATATTTACATATATAAATATATACATGACACACAGAACTCAGAGTGTTTACTTCGGGGTCTGATGGCCGTGTAGTGGTTTAATTGACGAGAGGCGACACTCGTAGTTGAAACTTGAAAACGGTGAATCCCCTTTAGATCCAGACGCTGTGAACGTGGCTCGTGAAATAAACGGGTTTGTTTCTGGAGAACAGAGAGCAGCAGGAAGCAACAAGCTGCAGCATGGACGTTCACCAGGAACACAGAGAGCTGGAGACTACGCTGAGATGAGACCAGCTCTGATGGAGCTGCTCTCTGGACTCGTCTCTGCAGGGGGTCTCCACGAGGATTTGTGTTGGTGAGAGCTGAACTCGATAAGAATAAAATACCTGAGGCCCAGTGCTGCTGAGAAGGGAAAGACGATCAGAGAACTAGAAATAAAAATAAAACATCTGACTTGTGTCTTCAGATGAATTTATTCCCACTCATTGAACAGCTGTTTGTGTCAGAACTCCTCCACTGTCATTGTAATAGAGTTTATTCGTGATGAGGACGTAAACAGTGTCCACTGCTGTATAAATGACAGTTCTTGCTGTTTTGTGTGAATCAGAATGTGGGATGAACGGGAAAACACACTTTGCATCATGTTGCACACACACACACACACACACACATAAAAGGAGAAGTGTGTTTTGTGTTCGTATAACATCACTACACACATGTTGGTGTTTGATAAGATTCTAAAGAACAGCAGCGACCTGACGCTTCCACACATTATCACTGAAGTCAGTCTGAGCAGACATCTGATGCTCTAACATCCCGTTTATCTGTAATTAGAGCATTATTACCACAGTCTGAACCTACTGCAGCTCTAATCAGGACAAAACGCGTCTGCGACCACATCAAGCTGAGCTGACATTACACAGTATTCCTTCATTTCCTCTTCACAGGAACATATTGTCACTGAATTAATGTAAAACACTCATTTGCTGCTGTACATTCTATATTTATTCATTAATAATCAGCTGGTTTTCTGTATGAATGATCCCGTGAAGCAGAGAGAAAATCTGTCTTTTCTGAGGTGTGAAGTGACTGAGAGGAAATTCATTTTAATACCTTTAATTATTAGACATGTGTTTGTTCAGCTCGTTGACCTTTGACCTGCATCAGTGCTATTATGTTCTGTCCCCCCATGGAAGAAGGAAACATCCCCCCATGACTATAAATAGAATCATTAGTCTATAAATTGTTATAAGTACCTCTGCATAACACTGTGTCCTTATTAACGTATAAGAGAATAAAAAGAAAGAAATATGGACCAACGTACAACAAAGAATAGCTTTATTAACTAACAGAAAAGATTTAAAGTGCATCTGAAATTAAAAATAAAATTAAATCCTTAATTAAACATTTTTACTGACCATGTCAAACCATATGACACTGAAAAATAAAACTACATAAATGGTCTTATCAGTGATTGTGGTGTAATGTCTTTAACTTCTTTACGCTTCGTCATATCCGTGTCAATTTTATTAAAAACACACACACACACACAGACACACAGACACACACACACACAGACACATACACACACACACACACACACACGCACACAGACACACAGACACACACACGCACACAGACACACAGACACACACACTCACGTTGAGTCGTGTTCAGAGGAAAAAGGAGAAAATAAAACCGTTAAAAGCTGAAGCCTGACGTTAGAATAAAACAGATGTTCTGCTTTACACACATCTTGAAATTCAACGTCTTGTTTTAATGCACATGACGACGTCACACGTTTCCTGTTAGAATGATCAGTAAACTGTCCATGCACCTGTACCTGCAGCCTCCATCATCACCTGTTATTTCCTTCTCCTTTGATGTTCTCAGTCGTGTAATTGATTCCCTTCACTTCTGTCACGCTTTCTCCTGCAATTTGCACAGCAATGAGGCGTCTGAACCGGGTCAGAACTGGACCAATTACAGCCTAACGAGCAGCTTCTGTTTCCTGGTGAGCTGTAATCAAAGCTCCTCATCACCACATGTCACGAACGAGGACTTACGAGAAGACGTGGAAGGAGTCTGCAGGTTTCACTATCGGCTCAGACCTGATCAATAACACGATCGATGAATCTGCTTCAGGTCCTGGTGTCGGTCGAAGGGTCTGATGGAGAACGGATCAGATAAACATTTAAACTCAGATAAAACGCTGAAAGAAAACTAAATATATATATAAGGATAGAGACAGACAGGAAGTCCAGCTACGGACAGGAAGTCCAGCTACGGACAGGAAGTCCAGCTACGGACAGGAAGTCCAGCTACACACAGGAAGTCCAGCTACACGCAGGAAGTCCTTAGTCATTATAATTATATGTTCATAATTATTAACAGATAATTAACTGATGAATATCAGAAAATTACAGATAATTAGCTGATAATTAAACAGTGATTAACTGATAATCAGCTGTTAATTAAACGACAATTAACTGATAATTAACTGATAGTTAGCTGATAACTAGCTGATAATCAACCAATGATTAACCAATAATTGCATCTGTTAATTAAACGATAATTAACAGATAATTAACATATAATTAACAGATGGTTAGCTGATAAATAACAGGTGATTAACCCATAGTGTAAATTCTGAGTTAAAAGCGTCTAATCTGTGTTTTATCTGAAGCTGCAGTTTGTTAACTCAGTATTAATATAATAATTTATATAATATATATTGACTTTGTGCTGAAGCTGCAGTTTGTGGTTTATAAACCAGACTCAACCTGAGAAACGTGTTGTTGTGTTCATTGTTGGGTCCTGGAGCAGTTTTATTTCTGAGGAGAAAACGTCTTGTTTTCTCTGCATGTGTCTGATTCAGATTTATTGGGTTAAGCATTTAACTCACACACACCACGTTTATTACTTTCTACAGATTTTAATTATTAGTAATTAAAACAAACTCAGTGTGACTGTTGATCCAGGAAGAAAAATAGATTCATTTCATTTAAATGTCTTAAAGTCCAACAAACAACATGAACAAAACTCAAAGGTTTTAAAAGGAAATTGTGGATTTTTATATGTATGTGTGTATATATACATTTAATTCATTTTTACTGATAAATGTCCAGATTCTCTGGTTCAGCTTCTGTTCTCTGATTATTTCCTGGTTTCTTTATTCTTCTATAATAGTAAACTGATGATCTTTGGGTTGTGGACAAAAAAAGACAATTTAGCTTCAATCTGCAGCTTTAGAAACACTGATCCACATTTAATGAAGCAAACTACAACTACTATAAATCCATGAATGGTTTCAACAATAATCAAAAGATGAATTGAATATCAGAATGTGTGTAAGTTGCAGCTCTGGTTATTATAGTTTATTATTCTGCTAGTTCTTCATCACTAAATACACATATACACACCTATGTAGGTATTTGAATGCATTTATTGTGAAAAACACCTCTCTACAAACCTGGAACATGGAGTTTTATTTTGAAAAGTCGTTGACTTGCTACAGTTTCTAAATTAAAACGTTATCACCAGGAAATGAAAACATTCATTTGTGAACCTGCGATAACGACGTTAAAGTAATAACGAGAGCAGCCATGAACACACACACACACACACACTCACACTCACACACACACACACACACACACACACACACACACACACTCACACTCACACACACACACACACACACACACACACACACACACACACACACACACACACACACACAGCACTAATGCAAACGGTGTAACCCAGAACGTGTTGGGCCTGGAGGAGGAAACAGACCAGAGATAAAACAAAGTGACTCGATGTTCAAAGTCAGCTCCAGGTTAAAGTCATCGTTTACAGTTGGAGCTCAGCAGGAAGTCAGAGACTATTTTTACTGAGGAGCTGATGGAGTGCTCCCTGCAGGACCTCCAGGACCTCCAGGACCTCCAGGACCTCCAGGGGCTCCAGGACCTCCAGGGGCTCCAGGGGCTCCAGGACCCTCCAGGACCTCCAGGACTTCCAGGACCTCATCTTAACCCTCCAGGACCTGCAGGACTTCCAGAACCTCATCTAAACCCCCAGGACCTCCAGGACCTCCAGGACCTCCAGGACCTCATCTTAACCCTCCAGGACCTCCAGGACCTCCAGGACCTCCAGGACTTCCAGGACCTCATCTTAACCCTCCAGGACCTCATCTTAACCCTCCAGGACCTCCAGGACCTCCAGGACTTCCAGAACCTCATCTAAACCTCCAGGACCTCCAGGGACAGACCAGGGACCAGCTGAACCCTAAGGTTCCATCAGTCTTTCTCCTTTGTCATGAAGCTTCTTCACGACTCAGACGTCAGCTGATCTGAGTGGATCTCTGCTGCCACCTGCAGGTGTGACATCACACCCTCGCGGTGTGACCATGACCATGAACAGCATCATTTTTACAGTTTTTATTTAGTCAAGTGAATCAAATAATAAATGAACCAACTAATGCATCAGGATTCAGTCAGAACATCACAAATATGACGTTAAAATTATACACATTAAAATGAAGATTTTATTCTATTAATATTATAAAAATATAAATACCACATCAACTAATATTATATTTCATATATTTGATGTGGTATCAATAATATAGTATTTGTTTAATGTGATACTAGGTTATTATTATTATTATTATTATTATTATTATTATTATTATTATTATTATTATATCATATTGTTAGATCAGGTCATAGTATTAATACATCAGTATTTATCTTAATATGAAAAATGTTAACATTTTTGTATTATTTATCGTTGTTAACACACACACACACACACACACACACACACACACAGGCTCCACATTGATGGATTAAAACATGAAACTGCTCTATGTGTTGTAGGTGAGAACTAATAGTATATATAGGATCAATTATTGGGCGACACGGTGGTGCGGTGGGTAGCACTGTTGCCTCACAGCAAGAAGGTCGCAGGTTCAAGACCGCCTTGGGGCCTGGGTCTGGGGCCTTTCTGTGTGGAGTTTGCATGTTCTCCCCGTGTCTGCGTGGGTTTTCACCGGGTACTCCGGCTTCCTCCCACAATACAAAACATGCTCAGGTTAATTGGTAAACTCTAAATTGCCCATAGGTGTGAGTGTGTGTGTGAATGGTGTGTGAATGGTGTGTGTGCCCCACGATTGGCTGGCGACCATCTGGGGTGTATCCCTGCCTCTCGCCTTAACGCGCTGGGATAGGCTCCAGCAGACCCCTGCGACCCCGAAAGGGGATAAGCGGGATAGACAATGGATGGATGGATGGATGGATCAATTATTCTCATATTTTTCCAATAGAACTTCCTTCTGTCACAAGCAGGCGTAACCATGGAAACGTCCATCCATTACAGCTGTAAAATAAAAACAAGCAAAGTTCATCTTGAGTTTTTTTAGCAGCAGAATCCAACGTTTGATTCATTTCATCCTGAAATGTCACGTCTCTTATTCTCCACAATTCAACTTTATTTTAGACGTAAATCAGGAATCTGATGGACCTGTTTAATAACAAGTATGAGCATGCATTGATTATATTCTATATATACATTCTCAATTATCACAGAACCTTGTAATATATATATATATATATATATATATATATATATATATATATATATATATATATATATGGCACATAGAAGAAGTGAAAAAAACTGAATGAATAAAAAATACCATAATTACAATTATAGTGACGCAATTTAATTGCAGATTAAACACTAAATCAATTTCAGGTAGTTGCTGTGTAGATAAATGAGTTGTTTGAGGAACCATCTCATCAGACCATCAGCTTCATCGAGGCCTCGTTAACACTAACGAGCTTTTACCTCGTCAGACAGGTCAAACTTTCCTTCTTGTATCTTAATCGTCGACACGTTTCAGGGGAATTGTGTGATCGTTTCTTTTTTCTATTTTGCATTCTCTCCCCGGAAAACTGCAAAGCTGCAGTTTAAGCGAAGACGTGGACACGAAGCATCCAGATAAAACCTTTAAAATAATTAGCCGTTAAGCCCCTCAGATCCAGAGGGGCCACAGGGACGGAGGATTTAGAGCTTCACTCACGCTGCTGGAGTGTCAGAACAAAGCTCCGTTTACGGGCTCAGACGCCAACACGCTTCAGTCTGTTGAAATGCAGCATCAGGCCTGATGAAAGGGAGCTGCTGGAAGCTGCAGGAAGCAGCTGAAAGATGCAGGAAGCTGCAGGAAGCTGCAGGAAGCTGCAGGAAGCTGCTGGAAGCTGCTGGAAGCTGCAGGAAGCTGCAGGAAGCTGCAGGAAGCTGCAGGAAGCTGCAGGAAGCTGCTGGAAGCTGCTGGAAGATGCAGGAAGCTGCAGGAAGCTGCAGGAAGCTGCAGAAGCTGCAGGAAGCTGCAGAAGCTGCAGGAAGCAGCTGAAAGATGCAGGAAGCTGCAGGAAGCTGCTGGAAGCTGCTGGAAGTTGCAGGAAGCTGCAGGAAGCTGCTGGAAGCTGCTGGAAGTTGCAGGAAGCTGCTGGAAGCTGCAGGAAGCTGCAGGAAGCTGCAGAAGCGGCTGGAAGCTGCTGGAAGCTGCAGGAAGCTGCTGGAAGCTGCAGAAGCTGCAGGAAGCTGCAGGAAGCTGCAGAAGCGGCTGGAAGCTGCAGAAGCTGCAGGAAGCTGCAGGAAGCTGCAGGAAGCTGCAGGAAGCTGCAGGAAGCTGCAGAAGCTGCAGGAAGCTCAGAGAACCGTTGTTTCTCTTCGTCATTTAGCTGCTGCTTCGTCTGTGGCTCCACTGGAGATGAAACTTGAATCAGGTATCGATATAATAAATATAATAACCTGAAGCTGCAGTGAAGATGCTGCTGATAGTATGGCAGCTCAAAGCTCGTCTCAACACATCCACATGAACATTTAATGAGAAACGTTTAAGGTCAAAGGCCACAACGATAACAGAGAAGAGAAGAGACTGAGTCTGTGTTTGATGACACTTTGACTACAACGTGGATCCTGTTAATAAGTTTAACGTCACATGTAGCTGTGACACGGCTGGAGAAGAATAACACAATAACACGGAGTAAATTATTATGCTGACTGGACTGAAAGCAGCCTTTAAAAGTGGACCTGAACATCGATGAACTGGTCCAATAGACGAGTCTTTAGTCGTAGGAGACGACTCCATCAATAAATGGATTTGCTCTTGTCTGGTGATTGATCTTTAACCACTGATGAGTCTGATTTCACTGCTCAGTCAGAGTCAACACGCTGTGATCTGGTTTGGTTTAGACTATAACAATAAAATAATAAAATAATATAATAATATAATAATACAATAATATAATAATATAATAATATAATAATATAATAATAAAATAATATAATAATATAATAATATAATAATATAATAATATAATAATATAACAATAAAATAATATAATATTATTTTATTGTTACAATAAAATAATATAATAATATAATAATATAACAATATAATAATATAATAATATATTATTATAATAATATAATAATATAACAATATAATAATATAATAATATATTATTATAGTAATATAACAATAAAATAATATAATAATATAATAATACAATAATATAATAATATAATAATATAACAATAAAATAATATAATATTATAACAATAAAATAATATAATAATATAATAATATAACAATATAATAATATAATAATATATTATTATAATAATATAACAATAAAATAATATAATAATATAATATTATAACAATAAAATAATATAATAATATAATAATATAATATTATAATAATATAACAATATAATAGTATAACAATATAATAATATAATAATATAACAATAAAATAATATAATAATATGATAATATAATAATATAATAATATAATAATATAATAATATAATAATATAATAATATATTATTATAATAATATAACAATAAAATAATATAATAATATGATAATATAATAATATAATAATATAATAATATAACAATATAATAATATAATAATATAATAATATAATAATATAACAATAAAATAATATAATAATATAATAATATAATAATATAATAATATAATAATATAATAATATAATAATATAATAATATAATAATATAATAATATAATAATATAACAATAAAATATTATAATAAAATAACAATATTATAGTATAATAATATTAAAATAAAACAGAATATTGACAGACTCCATGTCCTTGTTTAGGTAACGTCCCGTGTTCTCAGTCATGTATGTAATTCTTAATTCATATTTATATATACCTGTATATACCAGTGCAATATTTTTTATTCATATTTATATATACCTGTATATATCTGTATATATTGTTTTTAATTTAATTTTTTAATTTTTCTTTCCTTTTTAAATTTTTAAAAAACATTTTTGTAACTTTTTCTAACTGCTGCTGTAGCACCGTAAATTTCCCCACTGTGGGACAATAAAGGAGCTATCTTATCTTATCTTATCTTATCTTAATCCTGTGGTTGTATGTTGGACTGTTCATGTCTCCCTGTGATAACATTCATTCGTGTTAATGTTGATGGTAGAAACATCTAAATATGCTAAAGCTGAGACGTTCTTTCTTTTCATAGGCAGAGAACAAACACTTTCCCTAGTTAATTGTCTGATTTGCTGAAGGCTGTGGTGCGTTCAGGTTCCCTGGGACTTCCCAGACCTGCCTGTGTGCTGGTTTTAGTACGTCCTGACTCCATATTTCCATTACAACCTCCTCTCCAGCTGCCGCCGCGCCTCATTTTCCCTTTTCCAGCCCTGACATCCTGCTAACATCCTGTAATTGGTCCGGACCTTCGTCCAGGGAGGTTTCACACCTATAATTTTGGTTTGGCTGAGGCTGAAAAGTGCAGCGCAAACTAGGTGTGAAAACGGCCTGGGTGATGCAGCTGGTGGCGGCTGCTCAGAGGGTCAGGAGTAAATAATTAAAGCTCCTATTAAAGCCTCCGCTGCACTTTCAGAGCCACAGTTACAAGGTGCTGCAGCACATGTAAAAGCATCACATTTAGACCACTGTACCGTTTGCAGGGCCATAAGGCCCCGTACTAAAAGACTGAGTCTGAGTTCTGTGTCATTACTGTATTTAACACACACATAAGGAACCAACTATAGGGGAGGGTTAATATACACACATAGATATATACACATAGATATATACACATAGATATATACACATAGATATCCATCCATCCATTGTCTATCCCGCTTATTCCCTTTCGGGGTCGCAGGGGTCTGCTGGAGCCTATCCCAGCGCGTTAAGGCGAGAGGCAGGGATACACCCCAGATGGTCGCCAGCCAACCGTGGGGCACACACACCATTCACACACCATTCACTCTCACACTCACACCTATGGGCAATTTAGAGTTTTACCAATTAACCTGAGCATGTTTTTTGTATTGTGGGAGGAAACCGGAGTACCCGGTGAAAACCCACGCAGACACGGGGAGAACATGCAAACTCCACACAGAAAGGCCCCAGACCCAGGCCCAAGGCGGTCTTGAACCTGCGACCTTCTTGCTGTGAGGCAACAGTGCTACCCACCGCACCACCGTGTCGCCCACACATAGATATATACACATAGATATATACACATAGATATATACACATAGATATATACACACATAGATATATACACACACATAGATATATACACACATAGATATATACACACAGATATATACACACATAGATATATACACATATAGATATATACACACAGATATATACACACATAGATATATACACACATAGATATATACACACACATAGATATATACACACATAGATATATACACATAGATATATACACACATAGATATATACACACATAGATATACACACACATAGATATATACACACATAGATATATACACACATAGATATATACACACAGATATATACACACATAGATATATACACATATAGATATATACACACAGATATATACACACATAGATATATACACACATAGATATATACACACACATAGATATATACACACATAGATATATACACATAGATATATACACACAGATATATACACACATAGATATATACACATATAGATATATACACACAGATATATACACACATAGATATATACACACATAGATATATATACACATAGATATATACACACACAGATATATACACATAGATATATACACACATAGATATATACACATAGATATAGACATAGATATACACACCCAGATATACACATAGATATATACACACATAGATATATACACATAGATATACACACATAGATATATACACATAGATATACACACATAGATATATACACACATAGATATATACACATAGATATACACACATAGATATACACACATAGATATATACACACATAGATATATACACACATAGATATATACACACATAGATATATACACATAGATATATACACACATAGATATATACACACATAGATATATACACACATAGATATATACACATAGATATATACACACATAGATATATACACATAGATATATACACACATAGATATATACACATAGATATATACACACATAGATATATACACACATAGATATATACACACATAGATATATACACATAGATATACACACATAGATATATACACACATAGATATATACACACATAGATATATACACACATAGATATATACACATAGATATATACACATAGATATATACACACATAGATATATACACATAGATATATACACACATAGATATATACACATAGATATATACACACATAGATATATACACACATAGATATATATACACATAGATATATATACACATAGATATACACACATAGATATATACACACATAGATATATACACACATAGATATATACACATAGATATATACACACATAGATATATACACATAGATATATACACACATAGATATATACACATAGATATATACACACATAGATATATACACACATAGATATATACACACATAGATATATACACATAGATATATACACACATAGATATATACACATAGATATATACACATAGATATATACACACATAGATATATACACATAGATATATACACACATAGATATATACACACATAGATATATACACACATAGATATATACACATAGATATATACACATAGATATATACACACATAGATATATACACATAGATATATACACACATAGATATATACACATAGATATATACACACATAGATATATATACACATAGATATATATACACATAGATATACACACATAGATATATACACATAGATATATACACACATAGATATATATACACATAGATATATATACACATAGATATACACACATAGATATATACACACATAGATATATATACACATAGATATATACACACATAGATCTTTGCTCTGTGATCCACTGATCCAGTCTGTGCTCTGTGATCCACTGATCCAGTCTTTGCTCTGTGATCCACTGATCCCGTCTTTGCTCTGTGATCCACTGATCCCGTCTTTGCTCTGTGATCCACTGATCCCGTCTTTGCTCTGTGATCCACTGATCCAGTCTTTGCTCTGTGATCCACTGATCCAGTCTTTGCTCTGTGATCCACTGATCCAGTCTCTGCTCTGTGATCCACTGATCCAGTCTTTGCTCTGTGATCCACTGATCCAGTCTCTGCTCTGTGATCCACCGATTCAGTCTCTGCTCTGTGATCCACTGATCCAGTCTGTGCTCTGTGATCCACTGATCCAGTCTGTGCTCTGTGATCCACTGATCCAGTCTCTGCTCTGTGATCCACTGATCCAGTCTTTGCTCTGTGATCCACTGATCCAGTCTCTGCTCTGTGATCCACTGATCCAGTCTTTGCTCTGTGATCCACTGATCCAGTCTCTGCTCTGTGATCCACTGATCCAGTCTTTCCTCCAACTCGTACCACCTGTCTTATGTCTTAAACTCAGCTGTGTAGCTGATTTCCTTCAGTTTAAACTGTGCTTTATCAGCGTGTCTCTTTACCATTTTCAGGTTGTTAAAACAACGATGTTCTGCATAACGCACATCCCTGTTATTTTATCTACAATCCATGCCCACACTTCCCCTACATACAGACATAGGGAGCAGAGCAGGAATGTCCAGTTTTACTGGTGTCTCACTTATTGGAGGATTTGTGATGATTAGTTCAGAGCTGACCAGTACCAGCAGGCCTTGAGTTTTTACTGCCACTGTAACGTCACTGTGTATCAGCTGCAGCTCATCTGGTCTGAGGACAGTAAGACAGAATAAAACACCTGCTTCAGGACGTTAGAAGAATCGTCGTGGTTCTGATGTTTGTCTGAAGCTTTTACTGGTTTCAGCATTGAAAGATTTCCCATGCAAACATTTAAAAAGCCTTTTGATCATTTTGATGTTTGAAAAATGAATAAATTACACAGAACAGAAATAAAAACACCTTTCGCTTTCACATCTTATTAAAATGTGTAAAATAACTTCAACATTCAGGATGTTGATGAGTTGATGCTTCTCTTGTGTGCTTGTATTGTAAAGCAGGAATAGTGTGTTTTTAATTTGGAGAAAACTGAATATTTTAGGTTGTTGAAGTGGACAAAATGTTGGGATGAATCAGGCTTTCATTCACAGAAATGTGCTGTTATAAACTGAAGTACTGTTTTATATAAAATACGATAAATTCACTGTATATTGCTGTGGTCCTATTGATATTTTCATGTATTTTATGAATCCAGGAATCATCTTTTCTGACTCCTGCTGCTTTAATAACCTTCAGAACAGGAACAGCCTGGTCAGTTTAAGCATTTAATCCTCAGACAGAATATTTTATTTATTTTTATTCTGCTGAGAAATCAGCTGTTTTACATCTCTATCGCAACAGATTCAGACATTAAACAAGAAAATACACATTTCATGAAGCAGGAGGGTTATTATTATTATTATTATTATTATCATTATAAATATTATTATCATCATCATTATTATTATTATTATTATCATTATTATTATCATTATTATTATTATTATCATCGTCATCATTATTATTATTATTATTATTATCATTAATATTATCATTATTATTATCATTATCATTATCATTATTATTATTATTATTATTATTGTTGTTGTTGTTGTTATTGTTATTGCTTAATATTTTTATCATCATTATTATTATTATTATTATCATTAATATCATCATTATTATTATCATTATTATTATCTACCTGTAAACGCTGACTGCAGATCAGCTGTAAATCACTTAAAAGCCAATAACATGAATCCTGAAGCTCGTCCTGCAGGCTCCGCCCCCCCTCAGTCTGGTCCTGCAGGCTCCGCCCCCCCTCAGTCTGGTCCTGCAGGCTCCGCCCCCCTCAGTCTGGTCCTGCAGGCTCCGCCCCCTAGACATTCATAAAGCATGGTCCCAGCTGAAATAAATCACTGTATTTTTATATTTGTATTTATTTTTAAAAGGTGCACAGAGCTTTTATCAAGACCTGAGAAGCTGAAGCAGGTTTAATGATGAATTTAATCCTGGAGTCTGATCCTCACTGACCATCGTAAAGAAAATAAAATTTAACATTCAGTGCAGCATTTAAACCAAAGCTATGTGCTTCCAAAAAAATAACAAGCCTTTGTGAGATGGAAAAGTTTTAATGAGGAAACGTTTAAATACAGAGACTGAATATGAACGAGAAGCAGAAAACGAGACATATATATATATATATATGTATATTATGTGAAGATTTCTGCCTCAGAGAAAAAACGACAGTGACAACAGCCTTTAAAGAAACACAAACATCAAACTGAAGATTTTACCTTTTTTCACCAATCTGAGAGGAAACGCGATGTAGAAGTAAGACAACTGTTGGATTTATTGGATTTTCACCTTAAAACAAAGAACCTACAAATGAGCCCATTTGCTCTGGTGTTTAGCTCCATTTAGTGACCAGATGAACTCTGATGGAGCTGTAATCATTCATTCATTCATTAGTTTCCAACTATCACGTTTATCACCATTTACATCAGCGATTGATGGATTTGAGTCATTTTAAAGAAAATTCTGTTTCTCCAGATTTATCATAATATTAATATAGATAATGAGATTTTCTGTGTTTTTTTTGTCTGCATTTTACGTCAAAACCTTTTTGATAAGTGGAAACACTGTTTTTATTAGGTTAAATGATGCTGGGGCTAAACTGGATTTTGATTATAGGATATTTGCACCTACAAAAATAACATTTATATGATTTATTTTATGCTTTACCACCTGAGTGTGATATATATTTAGTTCTTGTTTGTGTTTATTCTTCTATAAACAGATGATCTTTGGTTTGTTTTGCTGTTTGTTTAATGAACCAGACTATAGATGGTTGCAGTAGAGCCAGAGTATCCAGTAGTTATTCCAGGCCTGAGCTTTTCCAACCTGCAGCTCTTTATCTTTAAACGGAAGCAGCTTTAACACGAGTACATTCCTTTACAGCTGCCGTGGTATCAGCAGTAAACTGCCCCTTGTTATTGCCTCCATGTATTTCCAATTATTTTATATGTGAAAGAGGGCAAAGGGACAAACGCCGAGGAGCCGGCGGCCGTGGCTAACGCCGTGGGCCGCTTATAAGGAAGACGAATGGCGTGACACCTTAATGGAGCTGTACAGTTATCCTTTATGAATAAAGTGAGATTGCTTCATAAAAGCTGCCGCGGCTGATTAATGATGATACCGAAGCAGCCGCATCGATCCCTGACGTAAAAGGACTCTCCAGTATTTACAGCTGTTAATGTTATAACAAACGGCCTCGTAAAACCCACACATTCAATAAAGTGGAACGGGAACCCGGGAATTAGACGGAGCCGCCGGTGGACATTTCCATTACTGAGTCTCGTAGGAAAACATCTATAAATCATTTATTAACTTTGCGGTTCTGTAAGAAACTTTGTCTTGATGCTATTTGTAAAATTATAAATTAACAATCTTCTGTAAACAGCATTTGGATTACCAGCATCTCATCTAATTAAACCAATAACGCATCTAATTAAACCAATAACTCATCAAATTAAAATAATAAATCATCTAATTAAACCAATAACTCATCTAATTAAACCAATAAATCATCTAATTAAACCAATAACTAAATCTAATCTAATTCTGAACTGATCTGATGTTTTTATTTCACATTTGGTATAAATTACTCTTGACTGCATGAAGCATTTTTACTTCTTAGCTTTACTCCAATATGTTGTTCTAATAATTGATTAATTGAGTTATAATTGATTAAAACAGATGAACCTGATGAACTGATTCAGCATCATAGATCAATAATGACGCGGGGAAATTCCACTATGGTAAAAGGCAAGGCAAGGCAAGTTTATTTGTAGAGCACAATTCATACACAGGACAATTCGAAGTGCTTTACAGTTACACAAAATCACAAAAGGAAAATCATAAAACATAGAATTCATCATGAATTTAAAAAGAGTGAAGAGTGTAGATAAGATACTTTCAGTTTTCATATGCACGGTTAAACAGAACTGTTTTCAGCCTGGTCTTAAACATTGTCAGCGTTGAGGCCTGTCTCACATTCTCTGGAAGACTGTTCCAGATTTTAGTTGTAGGTGAACAACAACAAGTTAACAAGTTATCACGGATGCTAACAAGTTAGCACAGATGTTAACAAGTTAGCACGGATGTTAGCACGGATGCTAACAAGTTAGCACGGATGTTAGCACGGATGCTAACAAGTTAGCACGGATGCTAACAAGTTAGCACGGATGTTAGCACGGATGCTAACAAGTTAGCACGGATGCTAACAAGTTAGCACGGATGTTAGCACGGATGCTAACAAGTTAGCACGGATGCTAACAAGTTAGCAGGGAAGCTAACAAGTTAGCAGGGATGTTAGCACGGATGCTAACAAGTTAGCAGGGATGTTAGCACGGATGCTAACAAGTTAGCAGGGATGTTAGCACGGATGCTAACAAGTTAGCAGAGATGCTAACAAGTTAGCAGGGATGATAGCACGGATGCTATCAAGTTAGCACGGATGTTAGCACGGATGCTAACAAGTTAGCACGGATGTTAGCACGGATGCTAACAAGTTAGCACGGATGTTAGCACGGATGCTAACAAGGCAAGGCAAGGCAAGGCAAGTTTATTTGTAGAGCACAATTCATACACAGGACAATTCAAAGTGCTTTACAGTTACACAAAATCACAAAAGGAGAGCAAAACATACATAAAATCACACAAGGAAAATCATAAAACATAGAATTCATCATTATTTAAAAAAGAGTGAAGAGTGTAGATAAGATACTTTCAGTTTTCATATGCACGGTTAAACTGAACTGTTTTCAGCCTGGTCTTAAATATTGTCAGAGTTGGGGCCTGTCTCACATTCTCTGGAAGACTGTTCCAGATTTTAGCTGCAGAAAACTGGAATGTAGCTTCACCATGTTTAGTCCTGACTCTGGGCACCTGCAGGAGACCAGTCCCTGAGGTTCTCAGGGTCCTAGATGGCTCGTATGGCTCTAACATGTCATAGATGTATTTTGGTGCTAGACCATGAAGAGACTTGTACACAAGTAAAGCTGTTTTAAAGTCTATTCTCTGAGTGACAGGAAGCCAGTGCAGAGACATGAGCACTGGACTAATATGGTCATATTTTCTGGTTCTAGTCAGGACTCGAGCTGCAGCGTTCTGAATGTTCTGTAGTTGTTTAACAGCTCGTTTAGAGAGACCAGTGAGCAGGCCATTGCAGTAGTCTAACCTGCTGGAGACAAATGCATGGATCAGTCTCTCCAAGTCTGGTTTAGACACTATATTTTTGATTTTGGCAATGTTTTTTAGATGGTAAAAGGCTGTTGATATTGTTGACTTTATGTGGCTGTGAAAGTTCAGGTCTGAGTCCATTAGCACCCCTAGATTTCTAACCTGTGTTTTTGGTTTTTGGCGACAGAGTGAATCCACAGGCCCATGTTCACCTGCTGTCAGAGACACATAGATCTGAGTGTCGTCTGCATAGTTGTGGTAAGACACATTGTTGCTGCGTATTAGTTGGCCTAACGGAAGCATGTACAAATTGAACAGGAGGGGCCCCAGGATCGAGCCCTGGGGAACACCACAGGTCACAGACATTTTGTCTGAAATAGTAAGTAAGTTCTGTCCTCAAGATACGACTTAAACCAGTTTAGAGCAGGACCAGAGATTCCCAGCCAGTTCTCCAACCTCTGTAAAAGAATATCATGGTCCACAGTGTCAAAGGCAGCGCTCAGGTCCAGCAGAACTAAGACTGAGACTCTGCCTGCATCTGTGTTCAGGCGGATGTCATTTATCACCTTGATCAGAGCTGTCTCAGTGCTATGGTGAGGTCGAAAACCAGACTGGAAAGTATCAAAAGCGTTGTGAGATAGGAGAAAGTCACTTAGCTGCCGATAAACAACTTTTTCGAGGACTTTACCTAAGAATGGCAGGTTTGATATGGGACAGTAGTTGTTTAAAACTGTGGCATCAAGACTGTTCTTTTTTAGGAGAGGCTTAATAACCGCGGTTTTCAGGGCTTTTGGAAATGTTCCTGTCTCCAATGAGATGTTAACTAGATTAGTAACTTCTACTAATAAGCTGTTCAACACAGACTTTAGAAATCCAGTGGGTAACTCATCAAGGCAGCATGTGGATGAACTCAGACCTGAGATGATTCGACTGTTCTGTCAGTAACAGGAGTGAAATGTGTCAGCTCGAGGTGTTTAGGTGGATGAGGGGTTATTGTCTGTGTGGTGTAAATGATTGCATTCTTAATACTCTGAACTTTATCACTAAAGAATTTCGCAAACTCATTGCACTTTGATGTAGAAATTAGTTCTAAGGGCAGAGAAGCTGGAGGGTTTGTAAAATGGAGAAAGTTTCTTATAAATAAAATAGTTTGAGGAAATTTAGCTTTTTTCTATCAGAATATTTGATTGTTCAGCAACAGTTTTCCAGAGAGAAGCAGTTTGTTGATGTGATGATCAGTGAGACTGATGCTGTTCAATAATCCTCCAGATGGCCTGTTGAACCAGATCAATAACTACTGGCTGACTCTCTGGTTCTCACTGTCACACACTCATAGGATAGAGTTACCACACACACACACACACACACACACACACACACACACCTCTGAGTGTTATTCTGCAGTTCAGTCATGGAGATAAAAACGTGATGATCAGACGTTTCTGTGGTTTCATGCTGCAGGAGACAGAGGTTGATCAATACTCTAAGCTGATCAGATCAATCAAGGTCTCAGATCCAGGTCTCCTGGTTCCACCAGGACTAACCAGGTCTGTCTGGTGTTTGCTAGAGAGCATTTGGATGATCAGAAAATGATTAAATCCAATGATCAGATGAAACTAAAACAGAACTTTTTGGTTAAACTCAACGTTTAGATTTAGGACAAGGAGAAAGAATGCTGAACCATGAAAGAACATCACAGATCCTTAGGAACAAGGGGGTCAGACTTCCTGATCAGGACCAGGACCAGGACTGGTCCCTGTGAAGGAAACAATGAATGGGACCATGTCTTGAAGGATTAAACATGTCACATCACAATGATTCCAGAAACAAACTTATTGCTAAATAATTGTAACTCTATTGGTATAAAATATGTTTACTCTAAACAGCAAGCACTGAAATTACTGAATGAAAAGTTCCTTAGACCAAACACAGAACGTCAAAGTTGAGCTGCTCGGGCTCATTCCTCCAGTTTCCTTTTCCTGGTGTTGATCAGAGCGGCGTTCACAACAACAACCCCGTCATGTTTGGAAATTGAATTGATCTGTCACTGAAAACTGGGATTTGCTGCTTCGGCGTCCAACTGTTCCAATAAAACACAGAGAAACCCTGAACAGCTGACACGGAGTGTGTGTGTGTGTGTGTGTGTGTGTTTCTAACAGCCTTTCTGATCCCCACACACTCTCTCCAGATCATTAACATGTTGGTCAATAATTTGTATATTTACTCAACGACTCTAATTCAGTATAATCTGACCATAGGCAGAAATCCTGGTTGGGGGGGTGGTCCTGACCCCCCCCCCCTTCCTAAAAAGTTGTCCCTCCAAAAACTGTGTGTTAACACAAATAGAGGATTGTGAGTATTAAAGAAATAATAATTTAAATTAATGCACATCACAATCTGCTAAATCTAGCTAAATCCACCCACTAGAAAAATCAAGTTTTCTAGTCGGTGGGGCCAGTGGGTGGGGCCGGTGGGCGGGGTCAGTGGGCTGGGCCGGTAGGCGGGGCCAGTGGGCGGGGCCAGTGGCGAACAGCTAGTTCTAACAGTTAGCTAGTAGCTAGCTACGTGAAGAAACCGATGGAACTAGCACGTAGAACCAGTCAGTCATTTATCATCAACTTGTATAGATCAGACCCGATGATCCTTAACAAAGGCAGGTATAACGAGCTCTAACGAGATCAGGTATAACGAGCTCTAACGAGATCAGTCATCGTAGAAGAGAAGAGAGATTTTACTGCTTTTACCCTCATTGATTGATCATCTCATTACATCACATATAAATATAAACATTGAACATCGTTATAATTATTATTTTAACAGCATTTCTAAAACTTCTGAACGTGTTGACGACTCAAAGCTACAAAACGAGTGTAAAGAAGAAGAAGATAGAAGCAGATTATGAATTATTATGAAACTATACTGTTTACTGTAGCCTGTCCGTCCTGAAGAGGGATCCCTCCTCTGTTTCTCTTCCTGAGGTTCTTCTGTTTTTAGAGTTTTACCTTGTAGATGTGAGGGTCTAAGGAGAGGGGATGTTGTGTTGCTGTTGTACAAACTGTGAAGCCCTTTGGAGCAAATCTGTGATTTGTGATAATTGCATGCAATTAAATGCAATTTATTTACACAAATAAATTGCATTTAATTGAATTTATTGCCCCCCCCATCAATGAAATGGAATTTTCACCCCTGAATCTTGAGTATTTCCATGTGCTGATAATTTATTATATGTCAGATTGAATTGTTGAGCTGCAGCAATTAATCAACGAACTGTGTATTGATAACGATTATTCGATTTGAGTCATTTTTTATTCTAAAATGTCCAGATTCTCTGGTTCAGCTTCTGTTCTCTGATTATTTCCTGGTTTCTTTATTCTTCTATAATAGTAAACTGATGATCTTTGGGTTGTGGACAGAAAAAGACATTTTAGATTGAATCATCTCACACCGTTTAATGAACCAGACTAATTGATCGCTCGTTTCAATAATCAATGGATGAATCGCTTGTCAGACCAGTGTTAATTGCTGCTCTGGTTCAGGTGGAGTCGATGACGACGTGATTGGCTGAGAGCTAGCGGCTAACGCTAGCCAGGTTGGAGCCAGATGAAGGAGCAGAGCTTCTATAAATCATCTGTGCTGCTCCTGACCTGCTGTAGCCTCATTTCCAGCTGTTTGGTATTCACCCCGCGACGCCACCAGGACGCCGCCAGCAGCACGAGGCCCGACCATCGATCCGCCGCTCGCCTGGCGTGAAGAACTTCTGCTGCTGAAACCAGACCATGAAACAGCATCATGTGGGTCACCGAGAGACGTCCGTGACCCGTAAGAATCTGGACCCTCGATGCAGGAAAAGAGAGAAAAAAGCAGGAAAACAGGTGGTTATGGTTCATATTTGAGTCATTCATTATCTGTAGGGAAACAGTATCCAACCTGCTGGCTTTTCAAAATAAAACATGTCTGTTTTTCAGATTAAAAGCAGCAGCTGCTGCTCACACAAGAAAACCATTAAAATCCTTCAAACATATTGTGAATTTTATAATAGTCTGTCTGTCTGTCTAATAAAAAACATCTATAACTATTAAATGAGCATTATACCACAAAGAAAACACAGGAAAAACCTCCAGGATTTGAAGAGCACTTGAATGCAGCGCGTTGAGTTCACCAACCAGAGGAAAAAACACCTCCACGGACCTGAAATCAGATCTGTGTGTGACATCAATCACAGCATTTATGAATAAAGGGAGATAAAGGCTGAGAATCCACAGCAGGAAGCGGTCTGTGGCTCAGAGGAGCGTTGAAGTGTAAATCACACTGCCAGCCCACAAAGTCCTTCTATAAACAGATAAATGCAGCAGACGGAGGATTCTCCTCACGTGAGGATCCCATGTTCTTACTCTGTTAAATCAACTTCAGACGGACTCGTCGTCCCCGCTGAGCTGAGCTGCGACTTCCTGATTGTTCAGATTTCAGCGAGTGGAGAGGCTGCAAAAAGCGTGACCTCATGTTTTATTCACTTTATAAGATAAAGCTGCAGCTGCTGGAGCCTCGTTCACCTTCAGCAGCAAAAAAACAGAAAAGCTGCAGAAAAGCTGCAGAAAAACAGCAGAAAAAAAGGCAGAAAAAAAGGCAGAAAAAACAGAAAAGCAGTTTCGTGTTGATGATATTACAGACATTATAATAAATAAATAAAAAATAAATAAATAAAAAATACTGTATACAAATGCATTTTCTTCATGTTTAGGAATAAAGTCTTGAATAAAACAATCAGTTCAGTTTCAGAACTGAAGAGAGAGAAAATCGTCAGCAACCAATGAGGTTCAGAGTGTATCTGCTCTCTGGTTTATGATTGGCTGCTGGAACACAGCACGTGACCATATCAGGAAGTGACGGCTTCACTCAACAACACGAAGCAGCAGAAACACCAAAAACATGAAGCAGAACAGAATAAATCTCTAAATGAATCTTTTTATGTTTTATGCATGAACACACATTCAGTTAATTGGTCCCATGGAGGTGTCTGTAGCTGCGTTTGTGAGGTCACAGACATGCTGCTCATGAATTTCTGTGACATTTAGGATGGCCTGACTGTATTCTAATTATTGAACAATTTCTGCGTGAAATCGGATTTATCGGCTGAAACGAAGCTGCCTGGACTCGTCTGGTTCCAACTCATCATCATCTTCATCATCTTCGTCTTCATCTCTGCTGCCTCATCTTCTGTTTGCTGCAAACATGGAGTTCAACCACAGGACAACACTGACCCCTGTAGGAGGAGAACAGGACTGCAGCTCTGATCAATTATGGAACACTGATCAATACCCCTCATCTGATCAACATCAGCTGACTACTGCTGATATTATTGATCATCATTGATTATCCTCATATTTAAAAAAATCAGAAGAAATATTACCATCAGGATTAACAGTACAAATGAAGTACTCAGAGTACTCTAGTACTCAGAGTACTTTAGTAGTCATTATTAACAGGCAATAAAGTACTCAGATATTCAGTAAAATACTCAACTAGTAAACGTTAAAATGGTAAATATTACTAATTAAATTAAATTATTATCAATATATAGTATATATGAGGGTAGGAGAGAACCTGGAGAACCTGGAGAACCTGGAGAGGATGAAGCTCCACACAGGAAGGAACCAGACCAGGGACTTGAACCTGTGACCTACCTGCTGGGACCAGTTCTACCCACTGAACCACTGCGCCACTCTTCAGGTATTAATATTTAACCTTATTATATACGAAACATTAAACACTTTAAATCAGCCACTGCTTTAGCATAGCGTCTAATGCTAGTGCTAATCAGGAGGCTAATGCTAGTGTTAGCCAGGACACTAAAGCTAATACTAGTCAGGAGGCTAATGCTAGTGTTAGCCAGGACACTAAAGCTAATACTAGTCAGGAGGCTAATGCTAGTGTTAGCCAGGATACTAAAGCTAATACTAGTCAGGAGGCTAATGCTAGTGTTATCAGGACACACTAGGCTAATGCTAATGCTAGTCGGGAGGTTAACGTTAGTGCTAATCAGGAGGCTAAAGCTAATGCTAAAATGAGGCTTAGTGAACTAACTAAAAAGCCTCATGATGTGTTCATATGATGAGAAACATCAACATCTAAAAACGGATGATTGGATGATAAATTGTATTAATTATTAATAATAAAACATATTAGATGTGAATTATGACTGTTATTAACTAATGATAGAAAACTATTGATAAGTATTGATAAACCGATTCCTACTGTGAAAGCTTTTCAATAGATTGTCAGTGTGTTGAACAATAATAGATGAGAGCATTTCTAATACATACATTCATTTTGTTGCTGTGGTTAATTATTGATGTTCCTCCAGTTTATTTCTCTGCTGATGCGCTTCATTTGTGTAAAAATAGCATCTGAAGCGACGAGCTAACGCCGTGTTCTGGTGAATCAGCTGTTTCATAAACTCTTTACTGGACAGAAATAAAAGTGGACGTCAGCTCTGCTTCTATAGAAAGCTGCAGACAAGATGTAAAATCTATTTAATAAATATAAAACCACTTCCTGCTGCTGTGCTGGCCCCTGCTGGATTTCGTAGATGATGATCAGCTGTTTAAACAGAACCTGAAACCACCTGAACTTCTGATTGATCCAAGCTGCTCAATAAACATTGATTATTACTTTTATTAGTCTGAGGTCTGGATGAGGATCTATGTATGTAAATGTGTGTGTTTTATACGAACTGTATAATCACCAATCACTGACTTTTATCTCGTAAAATCATTATAATAATAATAAGTAGTAATAATTAATTTAAATGATAATGCAGCTTTATACAGAAGTGTGTGTGTGTGTGTGTGTGTGTGTGTGTGTGTGTGTGTGTGTGTGTGTGTGTGTCCTGTTCATTGTTATGTTCCTTTATGAACCCTGTTTTTCCGATGTCACTAAAAGTGAAACTGATGTTTATTAAAATTCTGAGTTTGAATTCACATGTTTATTAAAGCAAACAAACACAACAATATGATGATGCAGCAAAAGAACTTAAAGTAAAACTCAGAAACGTGCAGATCTGGGACCTTTAAAGGGTAGTTAAACACCATGCATCATGAGCTAAGTTTTAACTTTAATATTTCACACCTGTACAACTGAATTATATCACACCTGTACAACTAAATTATTTCACACCTGTACAACTAAATTATATCACACCTGTACAACTAATTATATCACACCTCTACAACTAAATTATTTCACACCTGTACAACTAATTACATCACACCTGTACAACTAAATTATATCACACCTGTACAACTAAATTATATCACACCTGTACAACTAATTACATCACACCTGTACAACTAAATTATATCACACCTGTACAACTAAATTATATCACACCTGTACAACTAATTACATCACACCTGTACAACTAAATTATATCACACCTGTACAACTAAATTATTTCACACCTGTACAACTAATTACATCACACCTGTACAACTAAATTATATCACACCTGTACAACTAATTATATCACACCTCTACAACTAAATTATTTCACACCTGTACAACTAATTACATCACACCTGTACAACTAAATTATATCACACCTGTACAACTAAATTATATCACACCTGTACAACTAATTACATCACACCTGTACAACTAAATTATATCACACCTGTACAACTAAATTATATCACACCTGTACAACTAATTACATCACACCTGTACAACTAAATTATATCACACCTGTACAACTAAATTATTTCACACCTGTACAACTAAATTATATCACACCTGTACAACTAATTACATCACACCTGTACAACTAAATTATATCACACCTGTACAACTAAATTATATCACACCTGTACAACTAAATTATATCACACCTGTACAACTAATTACATCACACCTGTACAACTAAATTATATCACACCTGTGCAACTAAATTATATCACACCTGTACAACTAATTACATCACACCTGTACAACTAAATTATATCACACCTGTACAACTAAATTATATCACACCTGTACAACTAAATTATATCACACCTGTACAACTAATTACATCACACCTGTACAACTAAATTATATCACACCTCTACAACTAAATTATATCACACCTGTACAACTAAATTATATCACACCTGTACAACTAAATAATATCACACCTGTACAACTAAATTATATCACACCTCTACAACTAAATTATATCACACCTGTACAACTAAATTATATCACACCTGTACAACTAATTACATCACACCTGTACAACTAAATTATATCACACCTCTACAACTAAATTATATCACACCTGTACAACTAAATTATATCACACCTGTACAACTAAATTATATCACACCTGTACAACCAATTACATCACCTGTACAACTAAATTATATCACACCTCTACAACTAAATTATATCACACCTGTACAACTAATTACGACAATTATGACAGTTTTAACTAAAACAATATCCTGGCTGAGCTTATTATGGTTCATGCATGAAAGGGTTAAAGCTGATTATTTATTCACATCAGGAGCCAATAAGCTTAGTGAAGGTTGTAAAAGGAACCAGCAGTGAGTTTCATGATGTAAGCGTGTGATTTTAAACCAGACGGATGTTTGCCAGGAAACACGATAGAAACGCTGTGAGGCGTCTGGAGAAAACCACGACTGGAGAGATTCCAGGAATCAGAGATGACAGCAGCAGTTTTTGTCACGCGGCAGAAAACAGATTGTGATGAATGAAAGGAGAAAAGGCAGCATGTGAATGAGCTCATGTGTAAACTGAAGCTGATCACACTCACAGACTCACCTGGCCTTCACCTCGTTTGTCTCAATCACCTGTTGTGTACCTGATTCCGTCTCTACCTCCAGTCTGCTGCCTCCACTTTAGAGGAAAGGAGCAGGTGAAGATGATGGGACCTGGAATCACAGAGCTGGAATCACAGAGCTGGAATCACAGAGCTGGAATCATGGAGCTGAAATCACGGAGCTGGAATCACAGAGCTGGAATCACAGAGCTGGAATCACAGGACTGGAATCATGGAGCTGAAATCACAGGAATGAAATCATGGAGCTGGAATCACGGAGCTGGAATCACAGAGCTGGAATCACAGAGCTGGAATCACAGAGCTGGAATCATGGAGCTGGAATCACAGAGCTGGAATCACAGAGCTGGAATCATGGAGCTGAAATCACGGAGCTGGAATCACGGAGCTGGAATCACAGAGCTGGAATCACAGAGCTGGAATCACAGAGCTGGAATCACAGAGCTGGAATCACGGAGCTGAAATCACGGAGCTGGAATCACGGAGCTGGAATCACAGAGCTGGAATCACAGAGCTGGAATCACAGAGCTGGAATCACAGAGCTGGAATCACAGAGCTGGAATCACAGAGCTGGAATCACAGGACTGAAATCACGGGGCTGGAATCACGGAGCTGGAATCACAGAGCTGGAATCATGGAGCTGGAATCATCGATTCACTCTGTCACTGGTCATTTGTTTATTGATTCACCGATTCATTGATTCACTGATTCATTGATTCACCGATTCATTGATTCACTGATTCATTGATTTATTGATTCAATGATTCATTGATTCACTGATTCATTGATTCATTGATTCACCGATTCATTGATTCACTGATTCATTGATTTATTGATTCAATGATTCATTGATTCACTGATTCATTGATTCATTGATTCACTGATTCATTGATTCACTGATTCATTGATTCACTGATTCATTGATTTATTTATTAATTGATTGATTCACTGGTTCATTGATTCACTCGTTCATTGATTCACTGATTCATTGATTTATTGATTCATTGATTGATTCACTGGTTCAAGGGCGACACGGTGGAGCAGTGGGTAGCACTGTTGCCTCACAGCAAGAAGGTCGCAGGTTCAAGACCGCCTTGGGGCCTGGGTCTGGGGCCTTTCTGTGTGGAGTTTGCATGTTCTCCCCGTGTCTGCGTGGGTTTTCACCGGGTACTCCGGCTTCCTCCCACAATACAAAACATGCTCAGGTTAATTGGCAAATCTAAATTGCCCATAGGTGTGAATGGTGAGTGAATGGTGTGTGAATGGTGTGTGTGCCCCACGATTGGCTGGCGACCATCTGGGGTGTATCCCTGCCTCTCGCCATAAAATGCGCTGGGATAGGCTCCAGCAGACCCCTGCAACCCCGAAAGGGAATAAGCGGGATAGAAAATGGATGGATGGATGGATGGATTCACTGGTTCATTGAATCACTGATTCATTGATTCACTGATTCATTGATTCACTGATTCATTGATTGATTCACTGATTCATTGATTCACTGATTCGTTGATTTATTGATTCATTGATTGATTCACTGGTTCCTTGATTCACTGATTTATTGATTCATTGATCGATTCACTGATTCATTGATTCACTGATTCATTGATTTATTGATTATTATTATTGATTATTGGGTGAAGCTGCTGGGTGAGACATGTGGTTGATAATAATAATAATAATAATAATAATAATAATAGTAATAATAATAATAGTGATTGATGAGGTGCACTCAATGAATCACTGGGGCAGGGTTTTGAGAACAAGGTTCAGCAGCATCACATGTTCCTGTTTTATTTCATAGAAAACGCTCTTTCTGTGTGTCTATCTTTGGCCGACTGAATGGAAATGAAAAGTAAAATAGCAGACGCGTCACTTTCCTTCCACAGCTGTCAAATGTTCACCACAGTGTCCAGGAAAGTCTGCGTTGAACGTTTCGTCATATTCCAAAAATAATTATTTTTCTTCATCCCTGGAAACAGCTTCACCACCACATCACGTTTGGGTTCCTTTGTATGTCAAGCACATGTGAAGAAATTGCCAATAAAATTGACTTGATCACATGACCAGGTGAGTGTTGAGTGACCTTCAATAATCAGGTAAAAGACCAGGATCCGTGTCACTGATTCACTGCCTGGACTTCAACAATCTGGAATACCTAAAACAATCATTAGAGGTTTGAAGTAGAACTTCAGATAATCACTTTAATCTTTTCTCTTCTCCAGTCTCATCTTTAATCTTCTGTTGAGGTGAATCAGTTTTCTTATTATTCAGGTTGATTTTCACCCTCAGGTTTGTAATGTTTGTTCTTACAGCGTCAGATCAAGCATCAAAATCAGTTAAACGGAAACTAAATAAACACAGGAAACAATGGAGCTGCTGCTGAATAAAAATAAAACACTACAACTGAAACTACAATTAAAGGACGTAAAACTATGAATAAAACGACAACTAAAATACCTAAAACCAGGTGGTGACACAGTGGTCCAGTGGGTAGAACTGGTCCCAGCAAGAAGGTCACAGGTTCTAGTCTCTGGTCTGGTTCCTTTCTGTGTGGAGCTTCATCTCCTCCAGGTCATCCAGGTTCTCCAGGTCCTCCAGGTTCTCCAGGTTCTCCAGGTTCTCCAGGTCCTCCAGGTCCTCCAGGTCCTCCAGGTTCTCCAGGTCCTCCAGGTTCTCCAGGTTCCTCCACAGTCTAAACATGCTGAGGTTGATGGAGACGCTACATTACTGTAGGTGTGTGTTCTCCATGATTGGCTGCTACTTGTCCAGGTGTACCTGCCTCTCACCTGTAGTGAGGAATAAGCAGGTATAGAAAATGATGACTACAATGCTAGAGCTGTAACTCTGACATCACATGTCCTCATTACATCACAACATGTAGAGCGTGTTGCTGTTGCTCTTTTGATCCTAAATCATCATTATTCCTCATTAATTTAATTAAATCTTGTGTTTTTACTCAACTCACTGTGTTCCTGTTTTTTTTTGTACATTTTCTGAGTGTGTTTTTTAACCTTCACTTCCTGTGTTGATGACCTCATGTCACCTGAGGCTCCTTCCTCTCACCTGTCTCATATTAGCAATTAATCTGTGTGTCTCAGTCCTGATTGGCTGCTGCGTCTCACCTGTCTGCACTTTACCTGCTGTTCTGTGCTTGTTAAAATAAGTTTTTGTATGCACACCTGAGCCTATGTACTGGCTGGGTTGGCCGGACCGGACCGGACCCTCTGAGCCGGGTCCTGATTGGCTCCTCAGGACCCACGAACCTGATGAGAAGGTTTTTGACCTTTTGAAACTTGTTTTCATTCATTTATATATTTAAACAGAACATTTCAGAAAAGCTGAAATAACATTTCTAGAAAATTAATGTAAGAACTAAACTGTGGAATTTTCATGGTGAGTTTTTGTTATTTAAATGTTCACCTGCAGTTTCAGTCAATTATTCTTTACTGTGTGTGTGTGTGTGATTGTACAGTACATGTCAATGTGTGTGTGTCCGCGGGTCTGTGTGATAAGACGCATAATAAAAACATAGTATGCACGCGCGCGCGTGTGTGTGCGTGCATGTGTGCGTGCATGTGTGTGTCCCTCTCTCTCCACCTGTGCTGCCGCCTCCTGGTCGCGCGCCTCTTCGCAGCGACAGAGCAGCAGCGGCGGACGCGGCGGAAGCGGCGCGGTGAGCAGCAGCAGCAGCAGCAGCAGCAGCAGCAGTGTTAGCAGCAGCAGCAGGATCCGGATCGGGTTCGGGATCGGGCTGATCCCGCAGCAGCGACGGGGCTCTGAACCGCACACGCACACTCACGCACGCACGCACGCACGGAGCGGCGGGATGGCGGCCAGTCTCCCTCCGCTGCGGCTCCGCGTCCTCACGCTGCTCCTGTGCTTCGCCGCGGTCCGGGCGAACGGAGCCGCGGCGGCGGACGAGGAGCGGGACAAAGGCGGCGACGCGGAGACGCCGTGCGAACTGAAAACCGTCACCGTGTCCACGCTGCCGGTGCTGCGGGAGAACGAGTTCAGCTTCACCGGAGCGGCGGGAGCTGCGGGAGGTGCGGGAGGAGCAGGTGCAGCCGCCGGAGCAGCGGCGGCAGCGGGAGCCGCGGCGGGGGAATCCCGGCTGCTGCTGTTCGTCAGGACGGACCTACCGGGGAGGATCTCCGTGATGGACGACCTGGACAACACGGCGCTGCCCTACTTCACCCTGGGTAAGACCTGATCCCTGAACCACTCACCTGCTGCACGTCACACCTGCACACCTGGATGCATGACGTCAGCCGTGTGTGAGCTGCACACTCCAGAAGTTGTACAGCTTCACCAGACACGTCACAAACACACAGCTCTGAGAAACACCTGCAGCTACACTTACTGAACACACACACCTGTTTAGGAACACACACACACACCTGTTTAGGAACACACACACACACCTGTTTAGGAACACACACACACACCTGTTTAGGAACACACACACACACCTGTTTAGGAACACACCTTTACTAACACACACATCTGTTTAAGAACACACACACCTGTTTAGGAACACACACATCTGTTTAAGAACACACCTTTACTAACACACACACACCTTTACTAACACACACATCTGTTTAAGAACACACACACCTGTACCAACACACACACTCACCTGTACCAACACACGCACACCTTTACGAACACACACACACACCTTTACGAACACAGGCACACCTTTACGAACACACACACACCTGTACCAACACACACACACACACACCTTCACGAACACACGCTCACCTGTACCAACACACACACACACACACAAACACACCTTTACGAACACACACACACACACACACACACCTTTACGAACACACACTCACCTGTACCAACACACACACACACACACACACACCTTTACGAACACACACACACACACACCTTTACGAACACACACTCACCTGTACCAACACACACACACACACACACACACACACCTTTACGAACACACGCTCACCTGTACCAACACACACACACACCTTTACGAACACACACACACACATGCACCTTTACGAACACACACTCACCTGTACCAACACACACCTTCAGTAACACACCTGTGCAACAGGTACCTGTATGACAGTCTCATAGTGGTCTTCCTGAGGGTCAAAGGTCACAGTTCAGTTGTAGTTGTCATGTGACTTTTCTCCCTTCGTGCTGCTCTCTTTGCGTCGTTTAACTCCAGACGCCATCTTTGTTGTTGGTTCTAATCGGTGTTGAGTTATTCGTCAGGTGTGAAAACCTGATCATCGACTCTGTTTCTCAGGATGTTTATTTCATAAAAGCTTCGATACCTGAACCTGTGCTACGACGTATTTATCAGAAAAGTAAAGCGACTTTTTTCTGTTTCCATGGACAAAGTGAACAGAAAAAGTCCATTACTAAGTTTTCATGAAGGAAGCAGCAGAACAGGAAGGAAACACGTGATGATCTGATTTCATTCAGTGAGTTCAAGGGAAGACTTGAAGTGTGAGTCTGGAAATGAAAGGGTGGGAACCTGAGTCAGGATCTGGTTTTTATCACTTTTGGAGGTTTGTTCTGATTTAAGTTCATCTCTACAGAGTCCACACACACATGCATGATTCGTGTTTCTTAATTTTTCAAAATAAAGTCCTGCTTCCATCAGGTTGATATTATGCTGTAGTCGTCCTGTTTCCACGAGTGTTGGATTCTGTAAGGATCACTGGGAATGACCATCAGTCCTGGATGTGGTTCACCTTCACTCAAAGGTTCCTCTGCTCAGAACGTGTGGTTCCTCCTGTCTCCATCCACACTTCTTCTGCCTAATGTCTTCCTTTGGGCTACATGCGTAATTTGTGACATCACAAAGGGCTTGCAAGCTACTCTGTGGGAACTTGAAGCACTGAGACTTTACAATTTACAGTTGAACTTTTGAAATGAGAAATATTCACTTTTAGTAGTTTCCTGTGATTTTTATGAGGAGAATGATTTTACTGAGATAGTTTAACTGGAGATCAGAGGTGTTTCATCATTGTTAAAACATCTTCCAGCTTCTCCTTCACGCTCCGTCTGATCCGTCTCACTTTCCTGTTTTGTGGTTAAACATGATCATGATTTTAAATTTCATGCAGCTCCTAAGTACAGAAACGCAATTTGGCCTTTTTACATGCGCATGGAACTGGTGCTTTATTCTGAAATCAGAGACACAATGGAGGAAGTAAACTGGACACAGAAAACACAGACACACACACACACACACAAATACTAACACACACTAACAAACACTCACACATATACACATACACACACACAGTAACACGCATGCGCACACACACACACACACACACACACACACACAGCATTATTGGTTCAGTCAGACATAGAGTGAATCAGAAACTTTATAGACAAACATTAACGAGCTTCATGTTACATGATAATTCTCTGTCCTCTGGTCTCTGTCCTCTGGTCTCTGTCCTCTATCGTCTGTCCTCTATCGTCTGTCCTCTGTCCTCCTGAGACAACTGAGGACAGCTTTAAAGCTCCTGATCTTTCAGTGCGTGAATCTTTTGTTGTTACAGTGATTCCATCAGTAGTTAGGACGTCTCGCTGCGTGTGAGACATGCATGTCCAGTGAACATCTGGATGTCCAGCAGAGACCAGGTCTTTAATTACTGATGAACTAGTGACATCGCCATGAAGCAGCTCTGATCTGTGAAAATAAAAACAAAAGACGTGTCGTTAAATTAAAACGAGGTTTGATCAGTTAAAACGTGCTCAGAGCGTTTCTACCCATACATCCCCAACATCCAATTATGATTAATTAACAGCTGTAAACTCAGGTAAAGTAAAGCAGCTGTTTAATAATCGCCATAAACCCGTCACCACGACAACGGCTGCTCCACAAATAACTACAATAAACAATTATTATCGTTTCATGCCGCTGATGCAATATGAATCTGCAGCATAACAACAGGCTCACCTCTTCCAAGAGCAATGAATCACATTCAAAAAGTCTTCATGTTCCATAAAGTTCAATGGAAGGACGTAATAAGCAGCAATAATCCCTGATTTATGTTGTTTTGTCACATATTGATCATCGTGACATCCTCCCTCAGCTGATCGCCCCTCCCCTACCTGAAACATCAAATATGCACGAAGCAGATTTAATGAGAAATAAAAACCTTCCTGTTTGTTCTGGCTCCGTCAGCGTCAAACGGAACCAGAGACGGAGGACGAGTCTTATTCACACCAGCTTTTCAGACAGAAGTGACATTGACTTTTCCTCAGTTCCAGAAGCTGCATCACGTCCCTGAGAATCAGACATGTGGCTGGATGTACTCATGACATTGAACAGAATATTTGTTCACATTCTTTATTCAGCACCCAAACATGTCCATGTTTTCTCTGCTGATGGATGATTGAGGCAGAAAAAAAAACTAGAACAAAAGCAGAAACAGTTTCAGGGACAGTTCTGTCTTTGTCGTCTGAAACAAAAGCTCAATTCTGAATTTAAAACATGGATTAAATCTGACAAAGAGAGTTTAGACCGAAACAGGAATGTTGGCTAGTTTTTATTATGTCCACTAAATAAGATTTTCTATTGTGTTTTTAAGCCACAGACACAGTTTCCTCCATGAAATAAATCAGATTTAATCCTGTTTCTATGCTTCACGTACTACTGTGCATATTGGTGTCCTCTTTATCTATTTACTCCACAATGGATAAAAATCAAATTACTCTAATTTACTGCAAGAAAGTTCATCCAATCAACCAATTAGAAAGCTAAGCTAAGCCCCGCCCCTTTATTAGGGTCCAATCAAATGTGACCATTTGATTTAATTATTGAGTTTCAGTGTGAAATCAGACAGAAACTGTGATGTCTGCTTCAGACTTTAAACATTAAACATGTTTTTACAAACATAAATAAATGAACCTTTTAAATCCAGTTTTAAGATTCATCAGGTTCGTTTGTCTTCATCTTGCTTTCATTTAAAAGTCCTTTTGCATCAGTTTCATAACAAACATGACTGAACAATGACAAGTTTTAAATATTCAATCCACCCAGAATATGAAACTAGTTGGTAGCGTGTGTTTATGTTCTAAAAGCGTTTTCACAGTTAAACTATCTGGTTTATCTGATTAATCTGGTTTCATGGTTCCTGGTGGCGTCTCATAATGTGAGGGGAGTTTGCAGCATCTTGAACCAGACGAGAGAATCGCAGCTGTTTGCTGATTAAATGGTTTGTGGTGGAAATGGATGAGTTTAAACAGCTGATCAGCAGCTTCCTGTCCTTTATCTCCTCTGGAAATACGTCTTTACGCTTTCGTTTCTAACCTGATTCTCCTCCGAGTCGACGGACCTGTCTGAGCGGAGACGCGTGTTTAGAGATTAAAGAACAGCAGGAAGGAGTCCACCAGAGTCCGGTTCACCTGGACCCTGCAGGACATACAAGACCAGGTCTCTAGGTCAGAGCTGCTACAGGGTGTGGAGCTGGGGGGGGACAAAAAAAACTCAGCCAGGCTGATATGAAGTGAAGCTGAAGACACAGAAACAGGATCCATGATGCAGCTTCAACAGCAACAGGTTTTAATTCCAATGATTAAAGTTAAAATAACACGAAGGACCAGCTGAGGAACATCAGGAGGACATCCAGATGTGTCCAGTGGTTGAGAAGCACTGCACCTACTCTATTACTGAATCAGTAGTGATTATTGATCGTCTATAGCTGATATTATCAATAATAGTGATTATTGATCGTCTATAGCTGATATTATCATCAATAGTGATTATTGATAGTCTATAGCTGATATCATCATCAATAGTGACTATTGATAGTCTATAGCTGATATTATCATCAATAGTGATTATTGATAGTCTATAGCTGATATCATCATCAATAGTGATTATTGATAGTCTATAGCTGATATCATCATCAATAGTGATTATTGATAGTCTATAGCTGATATTATCAATAATAGTGATTATTGATAGTCTATAGCTGATATTATCATCAATAGTGATTATTGATAGTCTATAGCTGATATTATCATCAATAGTGATTATTGATAGTCTATAGCTGATATTATCATCAATAGTGATTATTGATAGTCTATAGCTGATATTATCAATAATAGTGATTATTGATAGTCTATAGCTGATATCATCATCAATAGTGATTATTGATAGTCTATAGCTGATATCATCATCAATAGTGATTATTGATAGTCTATAGCTGATATTCTCATCAATAGCGATTATAGTATAATAGTATAATAATAGTATATAACAAACGTTAGATATTTGGATGCTGTTTATAACGAACATGAGATAATTGGATGCGGGTCTAAACGGCTGCAGGTGGACGTTGTGTGTTCAGCTTCGTTTAGTTTCTGATCAGCAGCAGCTCAGTAATTATCTGACACAACAAAGGCTTCATGTAAATCTGTTTAATTAATTCATGGAGCTTCCTCCTGTTTCTCTGATTTATTTATGCTACTGATGAGGATTTATTTATTAAGTACAACAAAAGGATCAAAGTTTAGGGACGTATGCCACTGAAAATACAACAGATGCTGTTCTGTTGAAACGAAGTCAATATGATGTTCACACACACACACACACACACACACACACATATAACTCTTTAACCATCAAATGTCTGTTTACAAGATGCTGTTTTATTCTGAAGATCTTGCTAAAAATAGATTTTTGGTCATTTCATGTCTGTAGATCATATTTGTTCCATTATTCACATATTGGGCTCCAGGTTCTGATAATGATCATCATGGATAATAAAAATCAGAGAAGCTTCTGTTCTCTGGTTATTTCCTGGTTTCTTTATTCTTCTATAATAGTAAACTGATGATCTTTGGGTTGTGGACAAAAAAAGACATTTTAGCTTCAATCCTTCAATAATCGACAGGTTAATGAGAATCAGCTGTGGTTTATTCCATCTGTTAGTACTAGATTATGATTAATTATTGTGTCTGTGGTGGATCCTGCTGTTTGTAATACGAGGAATAAAAAACCTGATTCCCTGAAGATTCAAAAAGTCCCCCTCACACACTGTAGCTGATAGTGTGTGTGTGTGTGTGTGTGTGTGTGTACAGAATGCATAATGTGACACTGATTTATAAAGGCAATTCCATTCACTTGCTCTTTTTGCTCCTCTGGTGTGTCCTGCAGCTCATAACAGAAAAGCGTGTGACATGCTCTAATGTGTTTGCTGTTAGTGAAGTTCTTCTTATCGCAGGCAGACATCTGGGCCGTGGACGTCTGGAACGTCACCACACCGTCTACAAGCTGCTGCTACGTCCACATGCTGAACATTTTACCTGCTGTTTGACAGGTTTCTCACCGCGGTTCAGAAAATGGTGTAAAACGGCTGAAGGTTCAATCTGAAATAATCGATTGATTACTATTAATATAATGGTGGATACTAATGCGATGGTTCGTCACTAATTGATTAATTGATTAGTGCAGAACCACAGGAACCTTCAAACGAGCTCAGTCTGGTTAATTAAGAGAAAACAGGAAGCTGTCTGTCAATTATGAAAATAGATGTTGATCAATGTAAACTGATGATTAAATGACTCTGTGATACTAACAGACTATAAACTACATGAGCATCATCGGGTTCAAAGAGAGAGTGTGTGTGTGTGTGTGTGTGTGTGTGTGTGTGCGTGTCAGAGATTGTATTTTTAATTATATCGGACAGATTTTATTTTAGTAAAAACCAACAAAATAAAAGTCAAGCAGCAACGTGTGAATCAACAACATAAACATCTGTTTTATTGCTAAATTATTCAGGTTTAGTTTTTAAAACAAAGAACAAACTGAACAATGACTTATCTCATAGTTGATTAATTGATTACTGAATAGAATAATCAATTAATCAACTGCTTCATTAAATGTTGATTGAAGCTAAAATGTCTTTTTTTGTCCACAACCCAAAGATCATCAGTTTACTATTATAGAAGAATAAAGAAACCAGGAAATAATCAGAGAACAGAAGCTGAACCAGAGAATCTGGACATTTATCATTATGATTATAAAAATGAATTATATCCATTATTATTATTATTATTATTATTATAATCCACTCATTAACGAGTGTCTGAAACAAAGCTTCAGTAAAATGATGGAGATGCTTCACCTTCAACCGCTAATCACACATCAGGCCCATAAAGCCGGCCTCGTTAGGGGGCGTGGACCAGTCACGCGGTGGCGTCCCGTTAACGAGGCGTGGACCAATCACGTTAGCCGTTAGCTCGTCTGAGGTCCTGATGGATGACGTCGCTCTGATTAGTTTTCACAGCGTCGTTTAATTCTGACCTTTTTAAAGAAGCTTCAGATTCCACGTTGACCTTCTGATGCTGTTCATCAGCAACATGTCAGCGTGACCTCTGACCTCATCACGTCAAACATCAGCCCAGAGGAACGTCTCCACTTACTCTGACGTGTTTGTTCTGCACTTTAACTCTTTAACCCTCATCGCTGACGTCTGCAGGTCGTTTTGATCCTAACACATGGTTCCTATGAAGGGTCAAAAGTAGAATTTACATTTTTGTACAAATAAACCCATTCATGTCTGCCCACACACACACACACACACACACACACACACACACCCTTCTGTTGAATATATTCCTGTTATCGACCTGCAGCAGGAACCTGGAATCGATCTGTGTCAAATAGTCTGTTAGAAAATAGTCAAAGTGTCAGAACTGCAGGAGGTTTTTCTGCTGGGATCAGAAACTGCTGCTGACGGATTAAACGTCTGCTGGATTCTCTCAGAATTATCACAGACACAGACTTTATTTATAGGCATCACCCCGATGGACGCGTCCTCAGGAGAACAGAAAGGGTTAAAGGAATAAAAGCAGCGTCCGCTTCCTGGTTTCAGAAAATCAATGCACTAAAAATATGTTTGTTTTGATCCTTGTATATTAGATGTTGACTTTCTTAAGCCGTGCAACCTTTAACAGGCCGCAGATCGATAGGTTGGAAGCTAAGAAGCTGCTTGAAATCCACCGACAAACAGCATTAAGCAGTCGAAGGTTTCACGAGGCTCCAACACTCGATTTACAGCGCGAGCACAGAAAGAGTCAATTAGGTTAAAGCAGGAAGCAGCAAACATAAGGTGAGACAAGAGGAGGCTGAATCATGGCCGTAAACAGCAGACCCACTGACGGAGTCATCACACAGGATGAGCCAATGAAACGTGTTTAGTATCGATCGCCTATAAAGACGATCAGCAGCAGCCAATCAGAGCTGATCTTTACCTGCTGCGTCCTGGAGTAAAAAATGAATGAATTTAGTAAAAGGGTTCATGAGTCAGAAGTTATGAAATAATAGTGATGAAGAGATGGAATAATGAAGTGATGAAGAGATGGAGTGATGAAGTGATGAAGTGATGGAGTGATGAAATGATGAAGTAATGAAATAATAGTGATGAAGTGATGAAGTGATGAAATGATGAAGTGATGAAGTGATGAAATGATGAAGTAATGAAATAATAGTGATGAAGTGATGAAGTGATGAAATGATGAAGTGATGAAGTGATGAAGTGATGAAGAGATGAAATAATGAAGTGATGAAGAGATGGAGTGATGAAGAGATGAAATAATGAAGTGATGAAGAGATGGAGTGATGAAGTGATGAAGTGATGGAGTGATGAAATAATGAAGTGATGAAGAGATGAAGTGATGAAATGATGAAGTGATGAAGAGATGGAGTGATGAAGTGATGAAGTGATGGAGTGATGAAGTGATGGAGTGATGAAGTGATGAAATGATGAAGTGATGAAGAGATGAAATAATGAAGTGATGAAGAGATGGAGTGATGAAGTGATGAAATGATGAAGTGATGAAGTGATGAAGTGATGAAGTGATGAAGTGATGAAATAATGAAGTGATGAAGTGATGGAGTGATGGAGTGATGAAGTGATGAAATGATGAAGTGATGAAGTGATGAAATAATGAAGTGATGAAGTGATGAAGTGATGAAGTGAAATGAAGTGATGAAATGATGAAGTGATGAAGTGATGAAATAATGAAGTGATGAAGAGATGGAGTGATGAAGTGATGGAGTGATGAAGTGATGAAGTGATGAAGTGATGAAGAGATGAAGTGATGAAATGATGAAGTGATGAAGTGATGAAATGATGAAGTGATGAAATGATGAAGTGATGAAGTGATGAAATGATGAAGTGATGAAGTGATGAAGTGATGAAGTGATGAAGAGATGAAGTGAAATGATGAAGTGAAATGAAGTGATGAAATGATGAAGTGATGAAGTGATGAAATAATGAAGTGATGAAGTGATGAAGAGATGAAGTGAAATGAAGTGATGAAATGAAGTGATGAAATAATGAAGTGATGAAGAGATGAAGTGATGAAGTGAAATGATTAAGTGAGGAAGTGATGAAGTGATGAAGTGAAATGATGAAGTGATGAAATGATGAAGTGATGAAATGATGAAGAGATGAAGTGATAAAGTGATGAAGAGATGAAGTGAAATGATGAAGTGATGAAGAGATGAAATAATGAAGTGATGAAGAGATGGAGTGATGAAGTGATGAAGTGATGGAGTGATGAAATAATGAAGTGATGAAGAGATGAAGTGATGAAATGATGAAGTGATGAAGAGATGGAGTGATGAAGTGATGAAGTGATGGAGTGATGAAGTGATGGAGTGATGAAGTGATGAAATGATGAAGTGATGAAGAGATGAAATAATGAAGTGATGAAGAGATGGAGTGATGAAGTGATGAAATGATGAAGTGATGAAGTGATGAAGTGATGAAGTGATGAAGTGATGAAATAATGAAGTGATGAAGTGATGGAGTGATGGAGTGATGAAGTGATGAAATGATGAAGTGATGAAGTGATGAAATAATGAAGTGATGAAGTGATGAAGTGATGAAGTGAAATGAAGTGATGAAATGATGAAGTGATGAAGTGATGAAATAATGAAGTGATGAAGAGATGGAGTGATGAAGTGATGGAGTGATGAAGTGATGAAGTGATGAAGTGATGAAGAGATGAAGTGATGAAATGATGAAGTGATGAAGTGATGAAATGATGAAGTGATGAAATGATGAAGTGATGAAGTGATGAAATGATGAAGTGATGAAGTGATGAAGTGATGAAGTGATGAAGAGATGAAGTGAAATGATGAAGTGAAATGAAGTGATGAAATGATGAAGTGATGAAGTGATGAAATAATGAAGTGATGAAGTGATGAAGAGATGAAGTGAAATGAAGTGATGAAATGAAGTGATGAAATAATGAAGTGATGAAGAGATGAAGTGATGAAGTGAAATGATTAAGTGAGGAAGTGATGAAGTGATGAAGTGAAATGATGAAGTGATGAAATGATGAAGTGATGAAATGATGAAGAGATGAAGTGATAAAGTGATGAAGAGATGAAGTGAAATGATGAAGTGATAAAGTGATAAAGTGATGAAGTGATGAAGTGATGAAATGATGAAGTGAAATGATGAAATGATGAAGTGAAATGATGAAGTGAAATGATGAAATGATGAAGTGAAATGATGAAATGATGAAGTGAAATGATGAAATGAAGTGAAGTGATGAAATGATGAAGTGATGAAATGATGAAGTGATGAAGAGATGAAGCGATGAAGTGAAATGATGAAGTGATGAAGTGATGAAATGATGAAGTGAATTGATGAAGTGAAATGATGAAATGATAAAGTGAAATGATGAAATGATGAAGTGATGAAGTGAAATGATGAAGTGATGAAATGATGAAGTGATGAAATGATGAAATGATGAAGTGATGAAATGATGAAGTGATGAAGTGAAATGATGAAGTGATGAAGTGATGAAGTGATGAAGTGATGAAGTGATGAAGTGAAATGATGAATTGATGAAGTGAAATGTTGAAGTGATGAAGTGATGAAGTGAAATGATGAAATGACAAAGTGAAATGATGAAATGATGAAGTGAAATGATGAAATGATGAAGTGAAATGATGAAATGATGAAGTGATGAAGAGATGAAGTGATGAAGAGATGGAGTGATGAAATAATGAAGTGATGAAGTGATGAAGTGATGAAATGATGAAGTGATGAAGAGATGAAGTGAAATGATGAAATGATGAAGTGATGAAATAATGAAGTGATGAAGAGATGAAGTGATGAAATGATGAAGTGATGAAGAGATGAAGTGAAATGATGAAGTGATGAAGTGAAATGAAGTGATGAAATGATGAAGTGATGAAGTGATGAAATAATGAAGTGATGAAGAGATGAAGTGAAATGATGAAGTGATGAAGTGAAATGAAGTGAAATGAAGTGATGAAATGATGAAGTGATGAAATAATGAAGTGATGAAGTGATGAAGTGAAATGATTAAGTGAGGAAGTGATGAAGTGATGAAATGATGAAGAGATGAAGTGAAATGATGAAGTGATAAAGTGATAAAGTGATAAAGTGATGAAATGATGAAGTGATGAAGTGATGAAGTGATGAAATGATGAAGTGATGAAGAGATGAAGTGAAATGATGAAGTGATGAAGTGAAATGATGAAGTGATGAAGTGAAATGATGAAATGAAGTGAAATGATGAAATGATGAAGTGATGAAATGATGAAGTGATGAAGAGATGAAGTGATGAAGAGATGAAGTGAAATGATGAAGTGAAATGATGAAATGAAGTGAAGTGATGAAATGATGAAGTGATGAAATGATGAAGTGATGAAGAGATGAAGTGATGAAGAGATGAAGTGAAGTGATGAAGTGATAAAGTGATAAAGTGATAAAGTGATAAAGTGATAAAGTGATGAAATGATGAAATGATGAAGTGATGAAGTGATGAAATGATGAAGTGAAATGATGAAGTGATGAAGTGAAATGATGAAATGACAAAGTGAAATGATGAAATGATGAAGTGAAATGATGAAATGAAGTGAAATGATGAAATGATGAAGTGAAATGATGAAATGATGAAGTGAAATGATGAAGTGATGAAGTGAAATGATGAAATGACAAAGTGAAATGATGAAGTGATGAAGAGATGAAGAGATGAAGTGATGAAGTGAAAGCTGTCGTTTGCTGCAGGTTGAGTCATTATTTCTGTTTGTTGGCCGACTCATTAAAGACTTAATAGAGCGTTTGTTCTGATTGTGGTCACGTTATGGAACAGTGATCACACACACACACACACACACACACACACACACACACACACACACACACACACACACACACACACACACACACACACACTCACTATGGTCTCAGAATACAGTACACTACTATTAGAAATATTAATAATTGTCCAATGTAAACCTATATTTAATGTAATCTAAAGATATATAACTAACCTTAAAGAACTAACCAAATTAGTTAATGGACCTAATTACCTAATTATTTTAGGCTTTTTAACCTAATTAAAGGACGGGTTGGCCTCGTTAGAGGATTATTTAACCTAATTAAAGGACCAGTTGGCCTAGTTAGTGGATTATTTAACCTAATTAAAGGACCAGTTGGCCTAGTTAGTGGATTATTTAACCTAATTAAAGGACGGGTTGGCCTCGTTAGAGGATTATTTAACCTAATTAAAGGACCAGTTGGCCTAGTTAGTGGATAATTTAACCTAATTAAAGGACGGGTTGGCCTCGTTAGTGGATTATTTAACCTAATTAAAGGACCAGTTGGCCTCGTTAGTGGATTATTTAACCTAATTAAAGGACCAGTTGGCCTCGTTAGTGGATTATTTAACCTAATTAAAGGACCAGTTGGCCTCGTTAGTGGATTATTTAACCTAATTAAAGGACCAGTTGGCCTCGTTAGTGGATTATTTAACCTAATTAAAGGACCAGTTGGCCTCGTTAGTGGATTATTAAACCTAATTAAAGGACCAGTTGGCCTCGTTAGTGGATTATTAAACCTAATTAAAGGACCAGTTGGCCTCGTTAGTGGATTATTAAACCTAATTAAAGGACCAGTTGGCCTCGTTAGTGGATTATTTAACCTAATTAAAGGACCAGTTGGCCTCGTTAGTGGATTATTTAACCTAATTAAAGGACCAGTTGGCCTCGTTAGTGGATTATTTAACCTAATTAAAGGACCAGTTGGCCTCGTTAGTGGATTATTTAACCTAATAAAGGACCATTTGGCCTAGTTAGTGGATTATTTAACCTAATTAAAGGACGGGTTGGCCTCGTTAGTGGATTATTTAACCTAATTAAAGGACCAGTTGGCCTCGTTAGTGGATTATTTAACCTAATAAAGGACCAGTTGGCCTAGTTAGTGGATTATTTAACCTAATAAAGGACCAGTTGGCCTAGTTAGTGGATTATTTAACCTAATTAAAGGACGGGTTGACCTAGTTCATAGACTATTTAACCTGGTGTTTGACCTCGGTGCTGTGGATTCGTTTCTGGTTTCTTAAAGGGAAGAAAAGCTTCAGTCTGTTTCTGACAGGAAGAAAAAGTGAGAATCAACACGTCGTTACGCTGACTGAAGAGATTCAGGGGAGAGTTTAAAAGACTCTCAGCTCTGAATATTTTTCTAGTTATTTAAGCTGTTCCAGAAAGAAAGAAGACGGAGTTTGGATCCTCACAGGCTCCTCGTTTATCTTTATTTATTTAAATCAGGAACGATACAGATTTACCACAAGAAAGGAGAAAATGGGATGTGTATAAGACGTTTAGTCTCAGATAATTTTCTGTCCCTGGTCAGACTGGAAATGAGAAAATAAACACACACACACACACATACACGCTGCACACACACACACACACTGCACACACACTCTGCACACACACACGCTGCACACACACACGCTGCACACACAAACACACACACGCTGCACACACACGCACACACACACGCTGCAAACACACACGCTGCACACACAAACACACACACGCTGCACACACACACGCTGCACACACACACGCTGCACACACAAACACACACACGCTGCACACACACGCACACACACACGCTGCACACATAAACACACACACACACGCACACACACACGCTGCACACACAAACACACACACACACACAATACGTTTGATTTAGATACTGAACAAACACTTCATAGTAATCAGAGCCATTTAACTGATAATCAATTAATTAATAAGATAATCAACTAATTAAATGGCTGATTGGAAAAAAGATGAAGAAAGGAGAGAAATGATAAACAAAATAAAAATAAAACCTATTACCAGATGCTCAGAAGAAACATAAATATCACAAAGATAAAAGATAAGATAAAATACTCCACATTTAAGAAAGCATTATGTTTTCGTAAACTGCTAGTGGCTCCTGCTGGCCTCTGGTCAGAACCACTGAGCTTTATATCTGACACCTGCTGGTTCTGATCCACTTACAGCCACTATGCAGCCAATAGGAGGCGCTGCAGCAGCAACAATTAATCAATGCATTGATTAGCATGGAGTTTTTACCTGTAGTAAAACACAATACGCATTTTCACACTGAACAGTGAATCTGATTCCACATTAATTCCAGTTCCAGAGTCTCTGGATTTATTCCAGCAGCTGAAAAAGCCCAAACGGTCTTTCTGTTGGCGTCATGCAGTGAAACTGATTCTGTCCTTTGTCAGCAAACGCGTTGTTGCTGTGATGTGCACAAACCTGCTTTCCCTCTTTTGGCTCAGTTTAGTCGTTTCTACCTCGTGTCGCTTCACGCTGAACGACGTTGGCTGTAAAAATATTGTTTCTCAAATTAGCAGAAAAGCAAAAGTGGGACAATGTGTTTTTCAGTGTGTGCAGCTGCTTTTATTTCAGCTCCTGGAACCAGGAAACGTCCACACGCCTGCATTCACACGGCAAACAGCACGTTTACTCTGAATCGCCCGTTTTCACTCTGAGCCACTGGGAGCTTGATCTGCCTGAAGTAAAACCTGAGTAGTGTTAGCAGCAGCAGTGTTAGCAGCAGCAGCAGTGTTAACAGCAGCAATAGTGTTAGTGTTAGCAGCAGCAGCAGCAACAATAGTGTTAGTGTTAGCAGCAGCAGTGTTAGCAGCAGTGTTAGCAGCAGTGTTAGCAGCAGCAATAGTGTTAGTGTTAGCAGCAGCAGCAGCAACAATAGTGTTAGTGTTAGCAGCAGCAGTGTTAGCAGCAGTGTTAGCAGCAGCAGTGTTAGCAGCAGTGTTCAGTGTTAGCAGCAGCAGTGTTCAGTGTTAGCAGCAGCAGTGTTAGCAGCAGCAGTGTTAGCAGCAGTGTTCAGTGTTAGCAGCAGCAGTGTTAGCAGCAGCAGTGTTCAGTGTTAGCAGCAGCAGTGTTAGCAGCAGCAGTGTTCAGTGTTAGCATCAGCAGTGTTAGCAGCAGCAGTGT
>JAYKQN010000065.1:2500-20000 GCA_036785175.1 Eupleurogrammus muticus | reverse complement strand
CTGAAGCTTCTCGGCTGAATGGAAGTGGAACTGGGTTCAGTCGCTGCTGAATAAGCTTCTTACAGAAATAACGTAAACCCCCAAGTTACTGCGATGCCCACATGCTGTTTATCTCAGATGTTCAACAATTAAAGGGCGTTTCACAGCCTCATTAACGTCCTCAGGACGTTCACATCCTTCATATACGCGACGCGTTTAGGTCTGTATAGAATACAGGTGATTATCTGTTATTGGTGTTTAAAGCATCGAGGAGACGTCATTCACAACTAACAGCACAATAAACAGCAAACAATGGAAAATCACACAACCAGTTTACATGGGTTAAATTAGCATTTCAATCATGTAAAGAAAAAAAAACAGTATTATACAAACAGAAAACATCCTAGTTACAAACACTGGGACGCTTTGTTTAATTTCTAATTTGATGTAAATTACGTTAAACTCAGAACGAATACAAGATGGTTGCTGCATTAATCTGTAAAGAAATATTAAAAAAGAGGAAAAACAGGAGATGAATCAGAGAAAACTGGTAATTAAATACTGACATGCAGCATATAACATATATATTATATATATATATATATATATATATATATATATATATATATATATATATATAATATATATAAGACATTTACAGGACATACGAGGGACAGGTTTTCTATTGTGACGACGCATGACTACGTCCTTGAGTAGAAACATGGACTCATCTTCGTCTTCTCTTCATTTCAGGACCAGTTGTCCAGTTGTGTTTTTTATTCTAATTCTCCATCTTTCCAGCAGCGCTGTAGAATCCTGATCCGCTCAGCTTCAGTGTGCTGCAGTGATTTACAGCAGCTGACGAGTCTTTTCACGGCTGTGTTCTGCCTTCATGGCCACGTTTGCATTGACTAGTCAGAGTTCATTATGGCCTGTTTGAATACCTCATCATGTGTGTAGGACGCTTCTGACGCATCCATGGCCTTCACTGCAAAACAAGTTTGACCTTTGACCTTTTCACACAAACTTTTTATGCTCCAACAATTCATTTTTTAATTAGAAAAACTCTTCTCGTGAAAATACACTTAAGTCTGAAATAAAAGGTTTTCAGTCTGAAGCAGCGAATGAATCTCAGAGTAGATCTGTAGCTTCCAGTTACTCTTAAAGGGGCGGTACGTAGTTCTGTCTTAAAGGGGCGGTACGTAGTTCTGTCTTAAAGGGGCGGTACGTAGTTCTGTCTTAAAGGGGCGGTACGTTGTTCTGTCTTAAAGGGGCGGTACGTAGTTCTGTCTTAAAGAGGCGGTACGGAGTTCTGTCTTAAAGGGGCGGTACGGAGTTCTGTCTTAAAGGGGCGGTACGTGGTTTGTCTTAAAGGGGCGGTACGTAGTTCTGTCTTAAAGGGGCGGTACGTAGTTCTGTCTTAAAGGGGCGGTACGTAGTTCTGTCTTAAAGGGGCGGTACGTAGTTCTGTCTTAAAGGGGCGGTACGTTGTTCTGTCTTAAAGGGGCGGTACGTAGTTCTGTCTTAAAGAGGCGGTACGGAGTTCTGTCTTAAAGGGGCGGTACGGAGTTCTGTCTTAAAGGGGCGGTACGTAGTTTGTCTTAAAGGGGCGGTACGTAGTTCTGTCTTAAAGGGGCGGTACATAGTTCTGTCTTAAAGGGGCGGTACGTTTTTCTGTCTTAAAGAGGCGGTACGGAGTTCTGTCTTAAAGGGGCGGTACGGAGTTCTGTCTTAAAGGGGCGGTACGTAGTTCTGTCTTAAAGGGGCGGTACGTAGTTCTGTCTTAAAGGGGCGGTACGTAGTTCTGTCTTAAAGGGGCGGTACGTAGTTCTGTCTTAAAGGGGCGGTACGTAGTTCTGTCTTAAAGGGGCGGTACGTTGTTCTGTCTTAAAGGGGCGGTACGTAGTTCTGTCTTAAAGAGGCGGTACGGAGTTCTGTCTTAAAGGGGCGGTACGGAGTTCTGTCTTAAAGGGGCGGTACGTGGTTTGTCTTAAAGGGGCGGTACGTAGTTCTGTCTTAAAGGGGCGGTACGTAGTTCTGTCTTAAAGGGGCGGTACGTAGTTCTGTCTTAAAGGGGCGGTACGTAGTTCTGTCTTAAAGGGGCGGTACGTAGTTCTGTCTTAAAGAGGCGGTACGGAGTTCTGTCTTAAAGGGGCGGTACGGAGTTCTGTCTTAAAGGGGCGGTACGTAGTTTGTCTTAAAGGGGCGGTACGTAGTTCTGTCTTAAAGGGGCGGTACATAGTTCTGTCTTAAAGGGGCGGTACGTTTTTCTGTCTTAAAGAGGCGGTACGGAGTTCTGTCTTAAAGGGGCGGTACGGAGTTCTGTCTTAAAGGGGCGGTACGTAGTTTGTCTTAAAGGGGCGGTACGTAGTTCTGTCTTAAAGGGGCGGTGTGTTACTATTATAGAAGAATAAAGAAACCAGAAAATAATCAGTAAATGTTATTCATCAATCATGTATCAGAATAGTTGGTGATTAATGTGATAGTTGGAAACTAATCGATTGATCGCTGCCACTACACATGTGTCAAAGTCAAAGTCAAAGTCGATTTTATTGTCAATTTCTTCACATGTACTTGACATACAAAGGAATCGAAATTGCGTTTCTCACTATCCTATGCGTTTACATGTACAACAACATCAAAGTGCAGGTGCGCAAGACGAGACAATCCTAAACTACGATACAACAACAATGGTAAAGTGCTAAACTAAAAAAACTAGAAACAAACAAACATGTATGACAGGACAAGACATGAGTACCCCAAGACAAGACATAAGTAGTATGGAGTGGAAGGACAAGTTCAACAAGATAAAACAAAACAAGACAGTACTGATTGTCCCAGTTATGTGCATTATGAGGTAGTTGTTGTAATGTAATGGCTAGTGCAATAACAATATATATATAAATATAAATATACAAGCAGCAGGTGTGTGCAAATTTTTGCATGTGCAGAGTCAATTTAGGTGGGTGGGTGTGTGTGTGTGTGTGTGTGTGTGGGGGGGGGGGGCAGTCCAGTGACCTAGTGCAGAGTAGATTTAGGTGTGTGTGTGTGTGGGGGGGGGGGGCAGTGTGTGTGTGTGTGTGTGGGGGGAACAGTCCAGTGTGTGTGTGTGTGTGTGGGGGGGGGGGGGGAACAGTCCAGTGACTGGGGGGGGGGCAGTCCAGTGACCTAGGTCACCAGCCCGGTGTTCCTTCTGGCTGGGGCTGGGGGTGAGAGGGAGGAGGGGAGAGAGTTCAGCAGTCTCACGGCCTGGTGGAAGAAACTGTTCGTGAGTCTGGTGGTGCGGGAGCGGAGGCTCCTGTACCTCTTTCCAGAGGGCAGGAGGCTGAACAGACTGTGTGCAGGGTGACTTCTATCGTTGGCTATTGTGATGGCTTTGCGGCTGAGGCGGGTGGTGTAAAGATCTTGCAGGGAGGGTAGTGGTACACCGATTATCCTTTCAGCTGTTCTCACGATGCGTTGCAGAGCGTTCCTGTTGTAGTCAGTGCAGCTCCCGCCCCACACGGTGATGCAGCCGGTCAGGATGCTTTCGATGGTTCCTCTGTAGAATGTCGTCATGATGGGTGGCGGGGCACTTGCCCGCTTCAGTTTACGCAGGAAGTAGAGACGCTGCTGTGCTTTCTTGGCCAGTGATGCGGTGTTGGTGGTAATACCAGTGTAATACCAGTTTAAGGTTCAGCTGCCTGCAGAGCTCATTTTAAAAAGCAGCACAGGGAGAATTTGCTGCATTTGTTTTTGCAACAAATTCCATTAGAAAAGATTTGACCTCAAAACCTTTATTTCTACTCAAGTGGAAGTTTGTCCTTTGATTTGAACCCAAGTGTTTTAGAGCCTAAACCTAATCGTCATGTAAGCGTTGATTCAATGCTCAGGGAGCGATGATTCTCCTCCTTTTATCTCATGCATCATGATGATCTGTGCTGCTGTCTGATCGTCTTCGCTCTGGTCCCGTTTCCATCGCTGAGAAGCTGTGAGTAATGACCATGAGCGTCCGTCTTCGCCCCCCGATGATGTCCTAGGTCAGGAAGTCGGTTAAAGTGGACGTGTTGGACACAGCTGGGGCGGGACGGCGAGCAGAGACCACTGATTTATCTCCAGTGACAGGACCCGGCTCAGCACGCCAACGCCACCGCCGCCATTAATCAGCAGAGACACCGCCGTGCCCACAGGAAATTAATTAACTCTTAAAAATCAGCGCAGCCTCGTTATTTATACGAGCTAATTTATTGCAGCTTTGTGCGTGTTTTGCAAACAGCATAAACCTGTTCTCAGAGGAAGAGGAGAAACACTGAGGATTTGGTTTCATCAGAGGGTCCTTTAATACAACTTTACTTTACTCTCAGTAAAAACTCTGCTAAATGTTGGAGTAAAATTACTGCGTGCAACGTTTTACTCTCTGTAGTTTAACGGCTTTAAAGTTGGTTTAATCCAGTGGTTCCCAACATAGGGGTTGTGCCCTCCAAAGGGACGGCCTATTAAATGTGACGGGTCCTGACTGTGAACCAGTAAATGTTCTTAGTTAGTGTCCACTCAGAGACACTGTCTAAACCAGTGGATTGCTTGGTGTTAATTGTGTTAATTAATAGTTTAAGATGAACTGAGGGAGACAACGTCTTTGTTTAACGTCTGAAGGCCTCAGCGTCAGATCTCAGCTCCTCTAACGGAAACTCATTGTGAGTTTCTGTGGAGATAATCAGGATCCTGGTTCCGAGCCCTCTGAGAAACGACGCGTGAGTCGGCGCCAGCGTCGCTGCTGTTTCAGCCAAACGCCGTTTCCTGCCAGAGGTTTTTCTGTTCTGCTGCTGCTTTTTTCATCGTTTACACGACTCGTCATTCATCACCTGCAGCCTTTCAGCTCAGGCTGTTTAACCACGTAATAACTCGCGGGGACGGTGCTTCTGTCCAGAATAAAACTGCTGAGTCTGAACCAGCAGCAGAGTCCACAGACCAGAACAGAACCGGCTGTTTGGTCCTAAGTGGGTCACAGCAAGGAAGGCTTCCCTTATCAGGATCTACCAACATTTTATTCTGTAATAAATAAGTAAAAACAGATATAAACGACAGGAACTTCATGAAACACACTCCTCCATGCAGATCTGCTCTAGCTGGGCAACGTGGACTTGGAGACCAGCTAGGCCAGTCCAGGACCCTGTAGTGGTTCTTATGAGGCCACCCTACCAGGAGTCATTGCCCTGCTGAGAGACCTATCCACGTTTTATCTTCATCGCTGACATTACCCATCCATCCTTCCTTTACAGCATCAGTCGCCCAGAGCGATGTTTCACTCCATGTTTCTCAGTGTCCACGCTGTCCTTCCCTCGCTCCCCATGTGGTTCTGGGATTTTTCTCACTGGTCCTGTGGTTGTTTTTGGTGGAGATTGTCAGTGGTCACCAAGCTGCTACCTTTGGCAGACCCAGTCTTCTCAGCCTGGTCCAGGTCTACAGTTCAGGCTGTGTCCTTGGACAGATCTCTGGTTTTAGCTGGTTTGGAGTCTGACTGAGAGTTTGTGGGTCTTTGATGAGGTTCTCCAGGTTCTCTCCAGGTTCTCCAGGTTCTCCTTCAGATAGAGGACAGATTGTGTAAAAACAGAACCATCTTCCAGTGCGATGGCTTGATCTGTTTCTACTTTTCAGCAGAATGTTTCCTGGTGTGTCCTGCTCCTTTAAACCCGCCTGCTGCAGCAGTTTTAAATGTGTGACCCGGGTCTGGGATTAGATCTTAATGTGTGTGTAATGTGTGTGATTATGTGTGTGTGTTACACCCCGCCGACCCGGCGTGGACGCGTCGCCGTCCTACAGAGACGTGAAATCAGGACAGGTCTGTTAATTGGATTGTAGTGTTTCAGCAGCAGCTTTGCACTCAGCAGATAAGAGGCCTGTTTATCCCGTTAATGTGTCACTTTAAATACATTAAGAGGAGGACGCTGCTTCCTGTTTGTTGGCTCCTCGCCTCACTAATCCCAGAAACGCAGGGACAAAGCCTTCAGACCCCACATGAATCACTGCTCCACTGCGTTAGTGACGGTGATTTCCTGCAGAAAAACACTTTTATATTTTCAGTTAATTGCACGAAAAATAATCTGCAAGCGAAGCGTTTTAAAAACACTGAAATGATGTAAAACTGATGTGACCTTGAGTCAAACACACACACACACACACACACACACCGTGAACATTGACACCACAGAGAATGTTTTTTGCTAATGGAGGATAATCCAGCTGCTGCGTTAAACTGGGAGCAGCGATTTGTTTCTCGTATTTACAGTTGTGTCGTCCCAGAGGAAAAGTAGAATAAAACTGTGAAACATCAGTATAAAGTAGAACAGAATAAAGTCCATGTTTACTGCAGATCTTTAGTTTTTGTTTTCTACATAAATGCTGCAAAAAATGAAAAGGCAGAACTTGTTTTTGGTAGAATTAGTCTGATATTGATTATTATCTTAATGATTGGATTCTACTACTAAAAGAATCCAGGAGGAAACACCTTGAAGCGTTTACTGAGTTAACGCAGAACATCAGTAAATCAACACGTGGCAGCAAAGAAGAAACACGTTTGTGTGAATATAAAGAAAAAACAGCTGAAACGGAGCCAGAAATCAGAGTTTTACACGTTTACAACACAATGGAAGAAATAAAGAAGCTGGACGTCATTTATCTGCTTTTAGTTCAGCATCAAACGTGAAGAAATGCAGATTCATTCAAATCAAACGTCATCAGTGAAATAGTTTCAGATCAGGTAAAACAACATGTGTCTGACACATAAACCAACAGCGGCCTGATGCAGCCACATTTTACTTTAAAATCTGTAACGTTTAGGCTCAAATCCGAGAAGAAACGTCGATTTTTATAGTTTTTAAAGTAGAATTTCTGCTGCTGAATCCAGAGGATAATAACCCTCATATTCAAGGACAGTAATGATGGAATATATAATATATACTTTAAATTACAGCGCGTCTACAACCAGGTTTAATGTATTCCTCCATTTCATTCAGCGGCTCCTCAGGCCACAGAATGAAAAACGTGCTGAAAATCACAGTTTCATGCAAAGACGCTTTTCACGCCTCTAAAAATAGTTCAATGTCTGTAAAACGTAGAAGAGAAAACTGTGAAGAAATGTTGAAGAGTCTGATGAAAGTTAGTTATTCCGGAGATTACAGTACAGACAAACAATGAACTTTCATCAAGAAAATACGTGTGTGTGTGTGTGTGTGTGTGTGTGTGTGTGTGTGTGTGTGTGTGTGTGTGTGTGTATATATATGTGTGTGTGTGTGTATATATATGTGTGTGTGTGTGTGTGTGGTTGTGTGTGTGTGTGTGTGTGTGTGTGTGTGTGTGTGTGTGTGTGTGTGTGTATATATATGTGTGTGTGTGTGTGTGTGTGTGTGTGTGTGTGTGTGTGTGTGTGTGTGTATATATATGTGTGTGTATGTATATATAGTTTGTCCTTGGACTCATAGTGTTGCTGCCATCCGCTCATGAACACATTATCTTCACTAACACACACACACACACACACACACACACACACACATTAATAATGTTCCTCCTAATGAATTACAAGCAGACCTTGAGGCCATACACCTTTATCCCAGTAACGTCTGCTGAGGCCCCAATGACAAGCCTCATAGCACAGAAGACAAGGGCACACACACACACACACACACACACACACACACACACACACACACACACACTCCTCCAGTCTTTAAATAGCTGCTTACTAAGCGTCCTCATCTCCATAATAATGGTCCAGAGGCGTAAACTCTATTACTGTCCACTCAGCGTGAGTCTGATCGGTTCTGTTACTGAAACATTTGCTTTTTCAGTTTTTCACTTTTCATTTGAATCAAGCCGAGCGTCGACGTTCTGCATAATCACATTTATTTAAAGGAGTGTGAGTTTGACAGCAGCAGATCAGGTGGTGTGGGCAGACAGGGGGCGCTGTGCTGCCCAGAAACTATCACGTTAACCACGTTATCCATGTCATTAATGTTGTACATCAGATAATTCTGGATAATTCTTATTATGATGTTTTATAGATCACATATAATCTTCAAGTCAGCAGAAGCACCATAAAACTCTTTATTAATTAATCAATGAATATCAATTCATTTATCAATAAATTACATTGCAATGCCAATTAAATAAAAACTTGCATTTTAACATATTCACTCATCATGTTTCATAACTGCTTCAGAGCATGAGGAACAACCAAACCAATCTGGACCTTTCCAATATGGCCGCCACTGAGGGACGTGGCAGCCTGACCCGCCCCCTTTGTTGTTGTGTTTGTTGTTCGTCTGTGAGGGTCAAAGGTCAAACAGCGTCCACAGCAGCTTTGAGATTAAAACTCCAGCAGTTTCATCGTCAGCTGCAGGAAGTTCTCAGGATGTTTAGAGGTTTAGACTTCAACGTAACGAGGCTTCATGTGGACATGATTGATCTATGGATTTATTTATCAAGCTAAAACACTGTTAATGATATAAATAATCAATCACGTTGAACTGATGAAACACACTTCATTTGATTTTTGAAGCGTTGAAGAATCCTGACAGACATGAGTCCTCCTCCCTCCATGAAGTCTGATTAGCTTCTTCCTCTTTGATGCTGGATTCTGTCCTGGAGCTGCTGCACGTTCATGTGTTAATCATAATGGTTAGGGTTAGAGTTTAATCCATCTGATAGATCCAGAACTGAGGCAGCAGGAGGCGGAATAAGTGGATAATAACAGACCTCTACGGTCCTGGTTCTGGTTCTGGTTCTGGTTCTGGTCCTGTGCGGACCTGAATCTGTCAGGGATTCTGATATTTAATCAAACGTTGAATCTGAGTCGACTGAAAAACTTGTTGCTGATTCTCCTCTAAATGTTTAAAACACACACACACACACACACACACACTCTCTGACTGTGTCCTCTGTCCTGTCCAGAGATGTCGGGGACAGGTGAGGACATCTCCCAGGTCCACTGGAAGCAGCAGTGGCTGGAGAACGGGACGCTGTTCTTCCACGTGTCCATGACGGAGGCGGAGCTTCTGCCTCAGTCGACCCCGCCCACCGCCAGAGAGCCCGCCCACACGCTGCACGAACACATGCACCTGCTGCACATCTCCGTCATGGTGAGTCTGGAACTTCAGGACCAGGACCAGGTCCAGGACCAGGACCAGGACCAGGTCCAGGTCCAGGTCCATCCTGATCCCCTTTTTTTTCCTTGTTTCCTTGTTGAAGGAAACACCCCCCATGACTATAAACAGAATCATTAGTCTATAAATTGTTCTAAGTACCTCTGCATAACACTGTGTCCTTATTAACGTATAAGAGAATAAAAAAGAAAGAAATATGGACCAACTTCCAACAAAGAATAGATTTATTAACTAACAGAAAAGATTTAAAGTGCATCTGAAATTAAAAATAAAATTAAATCCTTAATTAAACATTTCTGACTGACCATGTCAAACCATATGATACTGAAAAATAAACTACATGAATGAGCAGAATCACGTCCAGGTGGTCGTGGAGAGACCTGAGCCCAAACAGGTTTTTCTTGGATTCAAAGCAGATAACAAACATCTTTAACGGTCGATCTGACCTCGTCCCAGCAACACAAATCAAAAAGAAAAGTGCCAAAGACTCGTGATCTCACTTTTAAGATACAAAAATTATGTTTTTTTTAACTGAACATGAATACTTGTGTCTGGAGGACAAAACCTTCACATCCAGTGGTTGAAACATCTGGATCCTGGTGCTGTGGTTCATCGTTGAGGCCGAACACTTGGTTGAGATTCATACGACAAACGTGTGGCGTTCACTCGTGTTCTGACTCCATGCAGAGAAAGAGGCTGACCGAGCAGAACACACACCACCACGACTTCATCTGATTGGCTGATCAGGTTCCTTCACTGACAGCTGGCGGGACGTCATTGGCTGAAGTTTCACTGGTTGAGTCACATGACTATAATTATCACATTAAAATATGAACAAGTGCTGGTTTTAAATGTTATTTCTTACAAAAATCCAAATGCAGCAAATGTGTGATTTACCTCTGCACACACACACACACACACACACACACGTCAATTAATCAATAAGTTTCCAACTATCACATGAATCATTAACTATTTTAATTATCAGTTAATCTATTTGAGCCTTTTTTTAACTCTAAAATGTCCAGATTCTCTGGTTCAGCTTCTGTTCTCTGATTATTTCCTGGTTTCTTTATTCTTCTATAACAGTAAACTGATGATCTTTGGGTTGTGGACAAAAAAAGACATTTTAGCTTCAATCTGCAGCTTTAGAAACACTGATCAACATTTTACACATTTAATGAAGCAAACTACTGATCAATGAATGATGTAAAAATCAATAGATTAATCAGGTGCAGCTGATTTAATCTAAGACATGAAATCCTCCTGAAATAAATCGAGCGTTGTGTGTGTGAAGCTAACGGCTAACGGCTAACATGTGTAATCCTGTTTGTTGATCTGGTTCGATAAAACAGTTTGAACGTTTAAACAGACGCTGACAGGAAGTGACTTCAGCAGCAGGGTCGACTCCACAGCTGTTTATATTCTAATAGACAAAGTTAATTAAAAGTATGGAGGCCCCCGGAGGACAAAACACACACAGAGAGAAACATTAAGGTAATGTGCTGCAAATTAAATGTGTGAAACACAAACGTTAGATGAAGACAGTCGATAACTTAAAAGTCCCAGATGGACGGGACGAGATCTGCTTTTGATTATGAGAAAAATGTAGATGTTATATAAATATAAATCTATTAAAAAAAGACATGGATGAGCTTGTTATTTATTTCTGGGGGATATTTGAGTTGTAATTAACTGGGGAAGGTTTCTGTTTATTTATTTTCTGTGAAATAGAAAATTAGAGTTATGAGAGGAAGGAAACATTTCAGTTTGACTTCTAGTGTGTGTGTGTGTGTGTGTGTGTGTGTGTGTGTGTGTGTGTGTGTGTGTGTGTGTGTGTGTGTGTGTGTGTGTGTGTGTGTGTGTGTGTGTGTGTGTGTGTGTGTGACTATAAATCATCATCTCTGAACAGACTAATGTTCTTACGTTTCTGGTGAGTCCGTCTGAGAGGTTTCAGTTTTATTGTAAATCCTGACACGTTCAGCTCGTCCTTTAGAGCTTTTAGCAACGCTGATAATTCTACTTCCTGTCAGCGATTCTTGCTCATGAATCCAGTTTAACCCGAAGTTCTGACGGAGTTTCACTGGTCGCTGTTCAATTTCATGTTCAACAAGGTCAGAACGTCTCCCTCAATCAAAGCCGTCAAAACCGGCTCCATCTGTTTGTTCATTTATGTTTATTCATGGAGAAAAGTTACGTTTCTATTAGTTCAACATGTGCATTAAATGTAATCAGGCAGCTAGCCTCAGCACTGGACAGGACCCCAACGTTCGTGCTAGTCAGGATGCTAACGCTAGTGCTAGTCGGGCGGCTAGCGCTAGTGCTAGTCAGGATGCTAATGCTAGTGAGAGTTAGGATGCTAATGCTAGTGCTAGTCAGGAGGCTAATGCTAGTGCTAGTCAGGAGGCTAAGGTTAGCATCGTAGCTCACGATGCTAAACTAAACAAACACAAATTTTGTATCACGTTCCTGTGAGTTAAACATGAATTGATGTTGAAACGTGAATTAAATGAAGATCAGAGCTGGTTAAAACATTGAGATGTTCAGTAAAATGAGGATTAGTGAAGTAAATAAAACGTCTTGTGATTGTGATAGGCTGCTTTCTCTTCTTCTTTATTTTTTTTGCTTTAGTTTGCTCTTTTCAATCCAAAAGTTGGAGAGTTGGAGACTCAAAAACAATAAAAAATAAGCTGTTTGCTGTGGTACAAAGAAAATGAACGTGTTTGTTCAGGTGAATCGAGGCCAAAATAACAAAGAAACCCAGTGTCTCAGAAAGAAAAACCAAATAAAACCTAAAGAAAACGAAAATGGTTGGATTTAACTGACTCAACAGAATCTGTCCCTGATGGTCCAGCACTAACCTGGTCCAGCGTTAACCTGGTCCAGCGTTAACCTGGTCCAGCACTAACCTGGTCCAGTGTTAACCTGGTCCAGCGTTAACGTGGTCCAGCGTTAACGTGGTCCAGCGTTAACCTGGTCCAGCACTAACCTGGTCCAGCGTTAACCTGGTCCAGCACTAACCTGGTCCAGCACTCAAGCTTGAGAAACTCTGACCTGGACCGGTGTCAGGTTGGCCTTGTTCTGTCTGATTCTGATCCCTGGCGTCTGATGGATTCCTTGGTTCTTGGGTTCACAAAATAACTGACGTATATTTACCTTCAGTTAAATCAAAGAACTTCATCATTCAGGAAATAAAAAGGTAAATAAAAAGACTTGAATACAAAAAACCCTGTTAAACTGTCTGATATATAATAATATCATTTTCAAATCACTGAATTCATTTAGAATAACTGTGAGAAGGTGATGAGCCCTCCCCTTCTCACCTGTTTATAAGGGGGGAACTGATTAACAGAGGGAGAGTTTTCCCCCCGGACATGTTTGGGTGCGGGACAGGTGACGCGACGCGTGGGACTGCCTGTCTGGTCCACCTGGTGCGAGGTGGACTTTCCCTGCTGACGTGAGCGTGTTGGGTTTTTGTGTTTTTGGTGCCGCCGTCAATTAATTTTTTTATTATGTGAGTTCCTTTGCCTCCTGTCTCCGCTTCTTTTCTGGTTGCCCTGATCCCTTTTGTGGGGAGACCACGTCGGTCGCTCACATAACTAACCCATTAAACACGTCAGCCTGATTATTATTGAACTTACACACACGTTCATTTTCGTGCTCCATCGCTGCAGAAAGCGTCGTTTCCTTGTTTTTTTCTGTCTGAGACACTAAGTCTTTGTATTAGTGAACAAATCATGCAGAAAATCCTCTGCAGCTCAGAGTCCTGGATTTACTAAGATAAGACCTCCAGGTGGGATTAGTTCTCCTCAGGTGGAGTCACAGCCTGACTCCAACCGTCAGGTGGCCAGCGTCATGTGACACGTGTCATGTGACACGCGTCATGTGGTGAAGCAGCTTCATTCTGAGCTGAACAAAGACCCATCAGCTCCAGCTCGGTTTCTGCCTCCCGAGCTGCTGGTTTAATTAGAGCTGGTTCTGTGTTCATGTGTCAGAAATTATCAGAAGCAAAAGGTGGCGAAACAATTAAAGCTCGGGGCGATTACAACGTAACCCGCTTGGATTCTAACGCAGTAATTGGAAGTGTCCGTGTCCGCTCTGCATTTTTAAGGCCCTGCTGGAAATTAATTTCTTCAGGCTCTAATTCCACAGAACCTGCAATTACCTCAAACGCCTGGATGACCCGCCGCCCCGGCGGCCGTTCATCACGCCACGCCGTAATTACACCGACGCCGTTTCAGCCCGTAGCTGCACGCTATCGCCATGCATATCTATCAGCAGAGATAAGAATGGAATGTACCTATCCTACAAAATTAAAGGGCAATTCTGGTGTTTTTCAGCCTGGACTCCGTGTGCCAACGTTTGGTTCAACTGACTAATGAGGATAATTATTTGTGCTCCAGTATCGAGTGAAATCGCTTCAGCTGCAAAATGGGAAATAGCACCGATCAAACTGAGTCCGATAGAGATGCTCCTGCATTAAATCCCTGCGTCTGGCAAAGGAAACGCAGGACACGCATCGGGCAACAAGCATCACATGGTTTGCACCTGAATCACAGCAGATCCACTTAGTAGATTCCACTGACCAGCAGGAGCCACTAGGAAGTAACGCAGTTTCCTGTGTAGCCGATCACAGCTACGTACTGTTTACTGTCATTAGCACTATGCTATCAGCTATCTGAGTCAGTCTGAGGCAAAAAATAAATAAAATAAAACTCTTAGCACTTCGATGGATTTGGAGAATTATCCTGCAGAAAAAACGCCAGAATGACCCTTAAATTATTACAGCAACACGTTGAAACGGATTCTCCATGTCTGTGGTTACATAAACATTCACCTGGAGCATTTCCTCTGAACAGACTTAAAACACAAGAAAAGCCCTCAACAAGACGTGTTTTCTCTTCCTTCTGTATTTATTTTAACATAAACATCCAGACAAGTCGGGGAGACATGTTTCATTTCCATTTTGTGTCATGTAAATAATATTTAAAGGTCTGGAGCTGCTCTATATGAGAAGTGCCCTGAGGTAATTTCCATTATGATTTGCTGCTGTATAAATAAAAGTGAGTTGACTCGCGGTGGAACAGGTGATGATGCTGGGAGCTGCCAGCGGTTATTGCTGCTCATTTAGGTAAAATACTACCTGTCCTCCCACTGAACTCAAATATGACATTTCTGTGAAAAATCCTCCACACGGTGAGTGATTGCTGTTTCCTCTCCACTTCATATTCATCTCCCTGCTGCATTATTTCATCCACACCGCTGATGACAAAGGAATGCAATTATGTCTTACCTGCATTATTATTATTCCCCCACATCTCCTAAAAAGTTCACATCAGGCAAAGAAAAAAACGTTATGTCAATATGAAACAGTGCATTAGATTAGATGAGGAAGTGTCTGTTAGTTAAACACATCAGAGCTGGTTTAAAGTAAAAAACATGACGTGTAAAGTAAATAAAACAGCTCATAAGGGGTTCACATGTTGCCTTAATATCGGTAAAAATTAAAAGCTGAATAAACACAGATGGTTGGATAATAAATATTTTCTCGCAACAAAATAAATATGAGAGATGAATTACATATGATTGTTGAATTATTGACAGAAAAGTATTGGTAAGGATTATCCTGACAGCTGATTAATCTGTTTATTATTGAAACTATTCATCAAATAGTTGATTGGTTTTTTAGTGGTAGTACTATATGGTATTATAGAAGAATAAAGAAACCAGAAAATAATCAGAGAACAAGCTGGAACCAGAGAATTTGGACATTTTATTATTAAAAAATGACTCAATTCAAATGGGAACATGAAGGGACATGAGGGGACATGAAGGAACATGAAGGAATATTAAAGGAACATTAAAGGGACATTAAAGGAACATGAAGGGACATGAGGGGACATGAAGGAACATTGAAGGAACATTAAAGGAACATGAAGGAACATTAAAGGAACATGAAGGAATATTAAAGGAACATGAAGGAACATGAAGGGACATGAAGGGACATGAAAGTACATGAAGGAACATGAAGGAACATGAAGGGAGCTGTGGGAACCTGCAGTGAAGGTCTGATTCTACGTTTCTGGAACCATTAGCAGAGATCTGATCGGACAGAAACACCTTTCTACGTGGTCCTGGTGTCCAACTGGTCTCAGATCAGCTCAGATCCTGAACCACGCTGGATCAGGGTCCATGTTGTTGTATCATCCAGAGCTCAGAGCAATGATCATTTATGGCTCACAGCCCTGCACTGATTAGGAGATTCATCATCTGTGTTCATCTTAAAAATGGTTCTATAATAAGAATTAATTACACTCTGCTCTTATTATATTTAGTTATTCTTGGCTCCAACAATTTGCAGAAATGTCACGTAATTTGTAAGATGATGAATCCAAAGAATCCGATGACTGAATGGATTTATAAGGGGAAATTATTTTTCCTTGTTTGCTAATTACATCATCAGTATCATCCTAAGAACAGTATCTCAGTCACAGACTGACAACTCTGTGATGATCAATTAATCATGAACATGGCAGAGATGGATGGTGTCAACAACAAAAAACAACACAGTCACGGACACATTTACCGTTTTACATTTTAAGTTCAGTTTAGAGAGTTTTTAGATTGTGTGATTGCATGAAAAATAACATAATCACATTAATAATAATTATAGTGACTCTATGACTCTACAGTGACTCTACAGTGATTCTATGACTCTACAGTGACCCTACAGTGACTCTATGACTCTACAGTGACCCTATAGTGATTCTATGACTTTACAGTGACCCTATAGTGACTCTATGACTCTACAGTTACTTTACAATGACTCTTCAGTGACTCTATGACTCTACAGTGACTCTACAGTGACTCTACAGTGACTCTATGATTCTACAGTGACTCTACAGTGACTCTATGACTCTACAGTGACTCTACAGTGACTCTATGACTCTTCAGTGACTCTATGACTCTACAGTGACTCTACAGTGACTCTATGACTCTACAGTGACTCTTCAGTGACTCTACAGTGACTCTACAGTGACTCTATGACTCTACAGTGACTCTTCAGTGACTCTACAGTGACTCTACAGTGACTCTATGATTCTACAGTGACTCTTCAGTGACTCTACAGTGACTCTACAGTGACTCTATGACTCTACAGTGATTCTTCAGTGACTCTACAGTGACTCTACAGTGACTCTATGATTCTACAGTGACTCTACAGTGACTCTACAGTGACTCTACAGTGACTCTATGACTCTTCAGTGACTCTATGACTCTACAGTGACTCTATGACTCTACAGTGACTCTACAGTGACTCTATGACTCTACAGTGACTCTTCAGTGACTCTACAGTGACTCTACAGTGACTCTATGATTCTACAGTGACTCTACAGTGACTCTACAGTGACTCTACAGTGACTCTATGACTCTTCAGTGACTCTGTGACTCTACAGTGACTCTACAGTGACTCTACAATGACTCTATGACTCTTCAGTGACTCTATGACTCTACAGTGACTCTATGACTCTTCAGTGACTCTGACTCTACAGTGACTCTACAGTGACTCTATGACTCTACAGTGACTCTATGACTCTTCAGTGACTCTATGACTCTTCAGTGACTCTACAGTGATTCTACAGTGACTCTATGACTCTTCAGTGACTCTACAGTGACTCTACAGTGACTCTACAGTGACTCTACAATGACTCTATGACTCTACAGTGACTCTACAGTGACTCTACAGTGACTCTACAGTGACTCTATGACTCTACAGTGACTCTACAGTGACTCTACAATGACTCTATGACTCTACGGTGACTCTACAGTGACTCTACAATGACCCTATGACTCTACAGTGATTCTACAGTGACTCTATGACTCTTCAGTGACTTTATGACTCTACAGTGACTCTACAGTGACTCTGTGACTCTTCAGTGACTCTATGACTCTACAGTGACTCTACAGTGACTCTATGACTCTACAGTGACTCTATGACTCTACAGTGACTCTACAGTGACTCTACAGTACTCTAAAATGACTCTATGACTCTACAGTGACTCTACGGTGACTCTATGACTCTTCAGTGACTATGACTCTACAGTGACTCTACAGTGACTCTATGACTCTTCAATGACTCTATGACTCTACAGTGACTCTATGACTCTACAGTGACTCTACAGTGACTCTATGACTCTAAAATGACTCTATGACTCTACAGTGACTCTACGGTGACTCTATGACTCTTCAGTGACTATGACTCTACAGTGACTCTACAGTGACTCTATGACTCTTCAGTGACTATGACTCTACAGTGACTCTACAGTGACTCTACAGTGACTCTATGACTCTAAAATGACTCTATGACTCTACAGTGACTCTAC
>JAYKQN010000055.1:0-7500 GCA_036785175.1 Eupleurogrammus muticus | reverse complement strand
GTTATGTTCTAGGGTTATGTTCTAGGGTTATGTTCTAGGGTTATGTTCTAGGGTTATGTTCTAGGGTTATGTTCTAGGGTTATGTTCTAGGGTTATGTTCTAGGGTTATGTTCTAGGGTTATGTTCTAGGGTTATGTTCTAGGGTTATGTTCTAGGGTTATGTTCTAGGGTTATGTTCTAGGGTTATGTTCTAGGGTTATGTTCTAGGGTTATGTTCTAGGGTTATGTTCTAGGGTTATGTTCTAGGGTTATGTTCTAGGGTTATGTTCTAGGGTTATGTTCTAGGGTTATGTTCTAGGGTTATGTTCTAGGGTTATGTTCTAGGGTTATGTTCTAGGGTTATGTTCTAGGGTTATGTTCTAGGGTTATGTTCTAGGGTTATGTTCTAGGGTTATGTTCTAGGGTTATGTTCTAGGGTTATGTTCTAGGGTTATGTTCTAGGGTTATGTTCTAGGGTTATGTTCTAGGGTTATGTTCTAGGGTTATGTTCTAGGGTTATGTTCTAGGGTTATGTTCTAGGGTTATGTTCTAGGGTTATGTTCTAGGGTTATGTTCTAGGGTTATGTTCTAGGGTTATGTTCTAGGGTTATGTTCTAGGGTTATGTTCTAGGGTTATGTTCTAGGGTTATGTTCTAGGGTTATGTTCTAGGGTTATGTTCTAGGGTTATGTTCTAGGGTTATGTTCTAGGGTTATGTTCTAGGGTTATGTTCTAGGGTTATGTTCTAGGGTTATGTTCTAGGGTTATGTTCTAGGGTTATGTTCTAGGGTTATGTTCTAGGGTTATGTTCTAGGGTTATGTTCTAGGGTTATGTTCTAGGGTTATGTTCTAGGGTTATGTTCTAGGGTTATGTTCTAGGGTTATGTTCTAGGGTTATGTTCTAGGGTTATGTTCTAGGGTTATGTTCTAGGGTTATGTTCTAGGGTTATGTTCTAGGGTTATGTTCTAGGGTTATGTTCTAGGGTTATGTTCTAGGGTTATGTTCTAGGGTTATGTTCTAGGGTTATGTTCTAGGGTTATGTTCTAGGGTTATGTTCTAGGGTTATGTTCTAGGGTTATGTTCTAGGGTTATGTTCTAGGGTTATGTTCTAGGGTTATGTTCTAGGGTTATGTTCTAGGGTTATGTTCTAGGGTTATGTTCTAGGGTTATGTTCTAGGGTTATGTTCTAGGGTTATGTTCTAGGGTTATGTTCTAGGGTTATGTTCTAGGGTTATGTTCTAGGGTTATGTTCTAGGGTTATGTTCTAGGGTTATGTTCTAGGGTTATGTTCTAGGGTTATGTTCTAGGGTTATGTTCTAGGGTTATGTTCTAGGGTTATGTTCTAGGGTTATGTTCTAGGGTTATGTTCTAGGGTTATGTTCTAGGGTTATGTTCTAGGGTTATGTTCTAGGGTTATGTTCTAGGGTTATGTTCTAGGGTTATGTTCTAGGGTTATGTTCTAGGGTTATGTTCTAGGGTTATGTTCTAGGGTTATGTTCTAGGGTTATGTTCTAGGGTTATGTTCTAGGGTTATGTTCTAGGGTTATGTTCTAGGGTTATGTTCTAGGGTTATGTTCTAGGGTTATGTTCTAGGGTTATGTTCTAGGGTTATGTTCTAGGGTTATGTTCTAGGGTTATGTTCTAGGGTTATGTTCTAGGGTTATGTTCTAGGGTTATGTTCTAGGGTTATGTTCTAGGGTTATGTTCTAGGGTTATGTTCTAGGGTTATGTTCTAGGGTTATGTTCTAGGGTTATGTTCTAGGGTTATGTTCTAGGGTTATGTTCTAGGGTTATGTTCTAGGGTTATGTTCTAGGGTTATGTTCTAGGGTTATGTTCTAGGGTTATGTTCTAGGGTTATGTTCTAGGGTTATGTTCTAGGGTTATGTTCTAGGGTTATGTTCTAGGGTTATGTTCTAGGGTTATGTTCTAGGGTTATGTTCTAGGGTTATGTTCTAGGGTTATGTTCTAGGGTTATGTTCTAGGGTTATGTTCTAGGGTTATGTTCTAGGGTTATGTTCTAGGGTTATGTTCTAGGGTTATGTTCTAGGGTTATGTTCTAGGGTTATGTTCTAGGGTTATGTTCTAGGGTTATGTTCTAGGGTTATGTTCTAGGGTTATGTTCTAGGGTTATGTTCTAGGGTTATGTTCTAGGGTTATGTTCTAGGGTTATGTTCTAGGGTTATGTTCTAGGGTTATGTTCTAGGGTTATGTTCTAGGGTTATGTTCTAGGGTTATGTTCTAGGGTTATGTTCTAGGGTTATGTTCTAGGGTTATGTTCTAGGGTTATGTTCTAGGGTTATGTTCTAGGGTTATGTTCTAGGGTTATGTTCTAGGGTTATGTTCTAGGGTTATGTTCTAGGGTTATGTTCTAGGGTTATGTTCTAGGGTTATGTTCTAGGGTTATGTTCTAGGGTTATGTTCTAGGGTTATGTTCTAGGGTTATGTTCTAGGGTTATGTTCTAGGGTTATGTTCTAGGGTTATGTTCTAGGGTTATGTTCTAGGGTTATGTTCTAGGGTTATGTTCTAGGGTTATGTTCTAGGGTTATGTTCTAGGGTTATGTTCTAGGGTTATGTTCTAGGGTTATGTTCTAGGGTTATGTTCTAGGGTTATGTTCTAGGGTTATGTTCTAGGGTTATGTTCTAGGGTTATGTTCTAGGGTTATGTTCTAGGGTTATGTTCTAGGGTTATGTTCTAGGGTTATGTTCTAGGGTTATGTTCTAGGGTTATGTTCTAGGGTTATGTTCTAGGGTTATGTTCTAGGGTTATGTTCTAGGGTTATGTTCTAGGGTTATGTTCTAGGGTTATGTTCTAGGGTTATGTTCTAGGGTTATGTTCTAGGGTTATGTTCTAGGGTTATGTTCTAGGGTTATGTTCTAGGGTTATGTTCTAGGGTTATGTTCTAGGGTTATGTTCTAGGGTTATGTTCTAGGGTTATGTTCTAGGGTTATGTTCTAGGGTTATGTTCTAGGGTTATGTTCTAGGGTTATGTTCTAGGGTTATGTTCTAGGGTTATGTTCTAGGGTTATGTTCTAGGGTTATGTTCTAGGGTTATGTTCTAGGGTTATGTTCTAGGGTTATGTTCTAGGGTTATGTTCTAGGGTTATGTTCTAGGGTTATGTTCTAGGGTTATGTTCTAGGGTTATGTTCTAGGGTTATGTTCTAGGGTTATGTTCTAGGGTTATGTTCTAGGGTTATGTTCTAGGGTTATGTTCTAGGGTTATGTTCTAGGGTTATGTTCTAGGGTTATGTTCTAGGGTTATGTTCTAGGGTTATGTTCTAGGGTTATGTTCTAGGGTTATGTTCTAGGGTTGGGTTCTAGGGTTGGGTTCTAGGGTTGGGTTCTAGGGTTGGGTTCTAGGGTTGGGTTCTAGGGTTGGGTTCTAGGGTTGGGTTCTAGGGTTGGGTTCTAGGGTTGGGTTCTAGGGTTGGGTTCTAGGGTTGGGTTCTAGGGTTGGGTTCTAGGGTTGGGTTCTAGGGTTGGGTTCTAGGGTTGGGTTCTAGGGTTGGGTTCTAGGGTTGGGTTCTAGGGTTGGGTTCTAGGGTTGGGTTCTAGGGTTGGGTTCTAGGGTTGGGTTCTAGGGTTGGGTTCTAGGGTTGGGTTCTAGGGTTGGGTTCTAGGGTTGGGTTCTAGGGTTGGGTTCTAGGGTTGGGTTCTAGGGTTGGGTTCTAGGGTTGGGTTCTAGGGTTGGGTTCTAGGGTTGGGTTCTAGGGTTTAGGGTTCTAGGGTTGGGTTCTAGGGTTTAGGGTTCTAGGGTTGGGTTCTAGGGTTAGGGTTCTAGGGTTAGGGTTAGGGTTAGGGTTAGGGTTAGGGTTAGGGTTAGGGTTAGGGTTAGGGTTAGGGTTAGGGTTAGGGTTAGGGTTAGGGTTAGGGTTAGGGTTAGGGTTAGGGTTAGGGTTAGGGTTAGGGTTAGGGTTAGGGTTAGGGTTAGGGTTAGGGTTAGGGTTAGGGTTAGGGTTAGGGTTAGGGTTAGGGTTAGGGTTAGGGTTAGGGTTAGGGTTAGGGTTAGGGTTAGGGTTAGGGTTAGGGTTAGGGTTAGGGTTAGGGTTAGGGTTAGGGTTAGGGTTAGGGTTAGGGTTAGGGTTAGGGTTAGGGTTAGGGTTAGGGTTAGGGTTAGGGTTAGGGTTAGGGTTAGGGTTAGGGTTAGGGTTAGGGTTAGGGTTAGGGTTAGGGTTAGGGTTAGGGTTAGGGTTAGGGTTAGGGTTAGGGTTAGGGTTAGGGTTAGGGTTAGGGTTAGGGTTAGGGTTAGGGTTAGGGTTAGGGTTAGGGTTAGGGTTAGGGTTAGGGTTAGGGTTAGGGTTAGGGTTAGGGTTAGGGTTAGGGTTAGGGTTAGGGTTAGGGTTAGGGTTAGGGTTAGGGTTAGGGTTAGGGTTAGGGTTAGGGTTAGGGTTAGGGTTAGGGTTAGGGTTAGGGTTAGGGTTAGGGTTAGGGTTAGGGTTAGGGTTAGGGTTAGGGTTAGGGTTAGGGTTAGGGTTAGGGTTAGGGTTAGGGTTAGGGTTAGGGTTAGGGTTAGGGTTAGGGTTAGGGTTAGGGTTAGGGTTAGGGTTAGGGTTAGGGTTAGGGTTAGGGTTAGGGTTAGGGTTAGGGTTAGGGTTAGGGTTAGGGTTAGGGTTAGGGTTAGGGTTAGGGTTAGGGTTAGGGTTAGGGTTAGGGTTAGGGTTAGGGTTAGGGTTAGGGTTAGGGTTAGGGTTAGGGTTAGGGTTAGGGTTAGGGTTAGGGTTAGGGTTAGGGTTAGGGTTAGGGTTAGGGTTAGGGTTAGGGTTAGGGTTAGGGTTAGGGTTAGGGTTAGGGTTAGGGTTAGGGTTAGGGTTAGGGTTAGGGTTAGGGTTAGGGTTAGGGTTAGGGTTAGGGTTAGGGTTAGGGTTAGGGTTAGGGTTAGGGTTAGGGTTAGGGTTAGGGTTAGGGTTAGGGTTAGGGTTAGGGTTAGGGTTAGGGTTAGGGTTAGGGTTAGGGTTAGGGTTAGGGTTAGGGTTAGGGTTAGGGTTAGGGTTAGGGTTAGGGTTAGGGTTAGGGTTAGGGTTAGGGTTAGGGTTAGGGTTAGGGTTAGGGTTAGGGTTAGGGTTAGGGTTAGGGTTAGGGTTAGGGTTAGGGTTAGGGTTAGGGTTAGGGTTAGGGTTAGGGTTAGGGTTAGGGTTAGGGTTAGGGTTAGGGTTAGGGTTAGGGTTAGGGTTAGGGTTAGGGTTAGGGTTAGGGTTAGGGTTAGGGTTAGGGTTAGGGTTAGGGTTAGGGTTAGGGTTAGGGTTAGGGTTAGGGTTAGGGTTAGGGTTAGGGTTAGGGTTAGGGTTAGGGTTAGGGTTAGGGTTAGGGTTAGGGTTAGGGTTAGGGTTAGGGTTAGGGTTAGGGTTAGGGTTAGGGTTAGGGTTAGGGTTAGGGTTAGGGTTAGGGTTAGGGTTAGGGTTAGGGTTAGGGTTAGGGTTAGGGTTAGGGTTAGGGTTAGGGTTAGGGTTAGGGTTAGGGTTAGGGTTAGGGTTAGGGTTAGGGTTAGGGTTAGGGTTAGGGTTAGGGTTAGGGTTAGGGTTAGGGTTAGGGTTAGGGTTAGGGTTAGGGTTAGGGTTAGGGTTAGGGTTAGGGTTAGGGTTAGGGTTAGGGTTAGGGTTAGGGTTAGGGTTAGGGTTAGGGTTAGGGTTAGGGTTAGGGTTAGGGTTAGGGTTAGGGTTAGGGTTAGGGTTAGGGTTAGGGTTAGGGTTAGGGTTAGGGTTAGGGTTAGGGTTAGGGTTAGGGTTAGGGTTAGGGTTAGGGTTAGGGTTAGGGTTAGGGTTAGGGTTAGGGTTAGGGTTAGGGTTAGGGTTAGGGTTAGGGTTAGGGTTAGGGTTAGGGTTAGGGTTAGGGTTAGGGTTAGGGTTAGGGTTAGGGTTAGGGTTAGGGTTAGGGTTAGGGTTAGGGTTAGGGTTAGGGTTAGGGTTAGGGTTAGGGTTAGGGTTAGGGTTAGGGTTAGGGTTAGGGTTAGGGTTAGGGTTAGGGTTAGGGTTAGGGTTAGGGTTAGGGTTAGGGTTAGGGTTAGGGTTAGGGTTAGGGTTAGGGTTAGGGTTAGGGTTAGGGTTAGGGTTAGGGTTAGGGTTAGGGTTAGGGTTAGGGTTAGGGTTAGGGTTAGGGTTAGGGTTAGGGTTAGGGTTAGGGTTAGGGTTAGGGTTAGGGTTAGGGTTAGGGTTAGGGTTAGGGTTAGGGTTAGGGTTAGGGTTAGGGTTAGGGTTAGGGTTAGGGTTAGGGTTAGGGTTAGGGTTAGGGTTAGGGTTAGGGTTAGGGTTAGGGTTAGGGTTAGGGTTAGGGTTAGGGTTAGGGTTAGGGTTAGGGTTAGGGTTAGGGTTAGGGTTAGGGTTAGGGTTAGGGTTAGGGTTAGGGTTAGGGTTAGGGTTAGGGTTAGGGTTAGGGTTAGGGTTAGGGTTAGGGTTAGGGTTAGGGTTAGGGTTAGGGTTAGGGTTAGGGTTAGGGTTAGGGTTAGGGTTAGGGTTAGGGTTAGGGTTAGGGTTAGGGTTAGGGTTAGGGTTAGGGTTAGGGTTAGGGTTAGGGTTAGGGTTAGGGTTAGGGTTAGGGTTAGGGTTAGGGTTAGGGTTAGGGTTAGGGTTAGGGTTAGGGTTAGGGTTAGGGTTAGGGTTAGGGTTAGGGTTAGGGTTAGGGTTAGGGTTAGGGTTAGGGTTAGGGTTAGGGTTAGGGTTAGGGTTAGGGTTAGGGTTAGGGTTAGGGTTAGGGTTAGGGTTAGGGTTAGGGTTAGGGTTAGGGTTAGGGTTAGGGTTAGGGTTAGGGTTAGGGGTTAGGGTTAGGGTTAGGGTTAGGGTTAGGGTTAGGGTTAGGGTTAGGGTTAGGGTTAGGGTTAGGGTTAGGGTTAGGGTTAGGGTTAGGGTTAGGGTTAGGGTTAGGGTTAGGGTTAGGGTTAGGGTTAGGGTTAGGGTTAGGGTTAGGGTTAGGGTTAGGGTTAGGGTTAGGGTTAGGGTTAGGGTTAGGGTTAGGGTTAGGGTTAGGGTTAGGGTTAGGGTTAGGGTTAGGGTTAGGGTTAGGGTTAGGGTTAGGGTTAGGGTTAGGGTTAGGGTTAGGGTTAGGGTTAGGGTTAGGGTTAGGGTTAGGGTTAGGGTTAGGGTTAGGGTTAGGGTTAGGGTTAGGGTTAGGGTTAGGGTTAGGGTTAGGGTTAGGGTTAGGGTTAGGGTTAGGGTTAGGGTTAGGGTTAGGGTTAGGGTTAGGGTTAGGGTTAGGGTTAGGGTTAGGGTTAGGGTTAGGGTTAGGGTTAGGGTTAGGGTTAGGGTTAGGGTTAGGGTTAGGGTTAGGGTTAGGGTTAGGGTTAGGGTTAGGGTTAGGGTTAGGGTTAGGGTTAGGGTTAGGGTTAGGGTTAGGGTTAGGGTTAGGGTTAGGGTTAGGGTTAGGGTTAGGGTTAGGGTTAGGGTTAGGGTTAGGGTTAGGGTTAGGGTTAGGGTTAGGGTTAGGGTTAGGGTTAGGGTTAGGGTTAGGGTTAGGGTTAGGGTTAGGGTTAGGGTTAGGGTTAGGGTTAGGGTTAGGGTTAGGGTTAGGGTTAGGGTTAGGGTTAGGGTTAG
>JAYKQN010000095.1:167500-175000 GCA_036785175.1 Eupleurogrammus muticus | reverse complement strand
GCGGACCGATAGTTCCTTGGAAAACAGGGTATTTTTGGTCCACTGTGCGAAGGCTAATCTCCCCGGACCTCTGGGGACTTTTGCCTTCGTCACGTTAAAACACTTTGTCATTTTTCTCACTTTTTTTTTCGTGCCCTTGGTACTCCGCCGTATGACAGCGGACCGATAGTTCCTTGGAAAACAGGGTATTTTTGGTCCACTGTGCGAAGGCTAAGTCTCTCCCCAGACCTTTGGGGAGTTTTGCCTTCGTCACGTTAAAACACTTTGTCATTTTTCTCACTTTTTTTTTTCGTGCCCTTGGTACTCCGCCGTATGACAGCGGACTGATAGTTCCTTGGAAAACAGGGTATTTTTGGTCCACTGTGCGAAGGCTAATCTCCCCGGACCTTTGGGGAGTTTTGCCTTCGTCACGTTAAAACACTTTGTCATTTTTCTCAATTTTTTTTTTCGTGCCCTTGGTACTCCGCCGAATAACAGCGTACCGATAGTTCCTTGGAAAACAGGGTATTTTTTGGTCCACTGTGCGAAGGCTAATCTCCCCGGACCTCCGGGGACTTTTGCCTTCGTCACGTTAAAACACTTTGTCATTTTTCTCAACTTTTTTTCGTGCCCTTGGTACGCCGCCGAATAACAGCGTACCGATAGTTCCTTGGAAAACAGGGTATTTTCTGGTCCACTGTGTGAAGGCTAAATCTCTCCCCAGACCTTTGGGGAGATTAGCCTTCATCACGTTGAAACACTTAGAAAAAAAACTGAAAACGCTTGGTTCGCCTAAGCCCAAAACCATGCATTTTAATGGGGGAAATTTCAAACGGCCATAACCTTGGATAGGAACCGGCTAGACACTTCAAACAAAGACCCGTACCCACTAACTTGGCCGTGCCGAACGCGATGACACCGGCCCCGTGTCTCTAGGACCTTCCCCTGCGGAGCTATGGTCCCCCCTGGGTTAAAACCCTCCAGACCGGCCTGACTGGACCTGTACCCAACACAGAGCTCCGTCCTGGGCTACGACAGGGCCACGGAGGCCCCCGGGGGTCTCTGGAGGTCTGCGCCACGCGGCGCTCCATCCGAGGCCAGGGTGGCCCTGGAGCTATGCCCCCACACGGAGCTGTATTCCTGGGCTAAGGCTGGGCCGCGGGGGGCCTGGAGGTCTGCGCCACACGGAGCTGCATCCGGGGCCACGGAGGCCCTGGAGCTATGCCCCACACGGGGGTCTATTCCTGGGCTAAGGCTGGGCTGCGTGGGGCCTGGAGGTCTGCGCCACGCGGCGCTCCATCCGGGGCCAGGGAGGCTCTGGAGCTATGCCCCACAAGGGGCTCTATTCCTGGGCTAAGGCTGGGCCACGGGGGGCCTGGAGGTCTGCCCCACGCGGTGCTCCATCCGGGGCCAGGGAGGCTCTGGAGCTATGCCCCACAAGGGGCTCTATTCCTGGGCTAAGGCGGGGGCACGGGGGGCCTGGACGTCTGCCCCACGCGTTGCTCCATCCGGGGCCAGGGAGGCTCTGGAGCTATGCCCCACAAGGGGCTCTATTCCTGGGCTAAGGCTGGGCCACGGGGGGCCTGGAGGTCTGCCCCACGCGGTGCTCCATCCGGGGCCAGGGAGGCTCTGGAGCTATGCCCCACAAGGGGCTCTATTCCTGGGCTAAGGCGGGGGCACGGGGGGCCTGGAGGTCTGCCCCACGCATTGCTCCATCCGGGGCCAGGGAGGCTCTGGAGCTATGCCCCACAAGAGGCTCTATTCCTGGGCTAAGGCTGGGCCACGGGGGGCCTGGAGGTCTGCCCCACACGGTGCTCCATCCGGGGCCAGGGAGGCTCTGGAGCTATGCCCCACAAGGGGCTCTATTCCTGGGCTAAGGCTGGGCCACGGGGGGCCTGGAGGTCTGCGCCACGCGGAGCTCCATCCGGGGCCAGGGAGGCCCTGGAGCTATGCCCCACAAGGGGCTCTGTTCCTGGGCTAAGGCTGGGCCACGGGGGGCCTGGAGGTCTGTCGCACACGGGAGCTCCATCCGGGGCCAGGGAGGCTCTGGAGCTATGCCCCACAAGGGGCTCTATTCCTGGGCTAAGGCTGGGCCACGGGGGGCCTGGAGGTCTGCGCCACAAGGAGCTCCATCCGGGGCCAGGGAGGCCCTGGAGCTATGCCCCACAAGGGGCTCTGTTCCTGGGCTAAGGCTGGGCCACGGGGGGCCTGGAGGTCTGTCGCACACGGGAGCTCCATCCGGGGCCAGGGAGGCTCTGGAGCTATGCCCCACAAGGGGCTCTATTCCTGGGCTAAGGCTGGGCCACGGGGGGCCTGGAGGTCTGCGCCACAAGGAGCTCCATCCGGGGCCAGGGAGGCCCTGGAGCTGTGCCCCACACGGGGCTCTGTTCCTGGGCTAAGGCTGGGCAACGGGGGGCCTGGAGGTCTGTCGCACACGGGAGCTCCATCCGGGGCCAGGGAGGCTCTGGAGCTATGCCCCACAAGGGGCTCTATTCCTGGGCTAAGGCTGGGCCACGGGGGGCCTGGAGGTCTGCGCCACAAGGAGCTCCATCCGGGGCCAGGGAGGCCCTGGAGCTGTGCCCCACACGGGGCTCTGTTCCTGGGCTAAGGCTGGGCAACGGGGGGCCTGGAGGTCTGTCGCACACGGGAGCTCCATCCGGGGCCAGGGAGGCCCTGGAGCTATGCCCCACACGGGGCTCTGTTCCTGGGCTAAGGCAGCGGCGCGGGGCCCTGGAAGAGAAAAAAAAAAAAAAAAAAAAAAAAAAAATTTTATTTATTTTTTAATAATTTTTTTAGAGGGGAAAACCTGCCCAAAACCTGCCCCAGACGGCCTCTGGGGGGGGCCCGTCACAAGGCAAGGCCCCCCCGCCGCTTTCTCTGGGGGTATCTGTTTCCGAAAACTGGGTTTCTGAAATCGTGCGGAAGGTTCCTTGGAAAACCGGGTGTTTTTTGGTCCACTGTGCGAAGGCTAATCTCCCCAAACCCTTGGGGAGATTAGCCTTCGTCACGTTAAAACACTTTGTCATTTTTCTGAATTTTTTTTCGTGCCCTTGGTACTCCGCCGTATGACAGCGTACCGATAGTTCCTTGGAAAACAGGGTATTTTCTGGTCCACTGTGTGAAGGCTAAATCTCTCCCCAGACCTTTGGGGAGATTAGCCTTCATCACGTTGAAACACTTAGAAAAAAACCTGAAAACGCTTGGTTCGCCTAAGCCCAAAACCATGCATTTTATTGGGGGGAGTTTCAAACGGCCATAACTTTGGATAGGAGCCGGCTAGACACTTCAAACAAAGACCGGCACCCACTAACTTGGCCACGCCGAACGCGATGACACCGGCCCCGTGTCTCTACGACCTTCCCCTGCGGAGTTATGGCCCCGCCCTGGGTTAAAACCCTCCAGGCGGGCCTGACTGGACCTGGACCCCACACGGACCTCCGTCCTGGGCTAGGGCAGATTCACGGAGGCCCCTGGAGGTCTCCCGCTCCCTCTCCCCCACACGGAGCTCCGTCCTGGGCTGGGACGGGGCCGCGGGGGCCCCTGGAGGTCTCAGCCCAAAACCATGCATTTTAATGGGGGGGAGATTCAAACGCCCATAACTTTGGATAGGAGCCGGCTAGCCACTTCAAACAAAGACCGGCACCCACTAACTTGGCCACGCCGAACGCGATGACACCGGCCCCGTGTCTCTACGACCTTCCCCTGCGGAGTTATGGCCCCGCCCTGGGTTAAAACCCTCCAGACGGGCCTGACTGGACCTGGACCCCACACGGACCTCCGTCCTGGGCTAGGGCTGGGCCGGGGAGGCCCCCGGAGGTCTCCCGCTCCCTCTCCCCCACACGGAGCTCCGTCCTGGGCTGGGACGGGGCCGCGGGGGCCCCTGGAGGTCTCAACCCAAAACCATTCATTTTAATGGGGGGGGGGGGTTTCAAACGCCCATAACTTTGGATAGGAGCCGGCTAGACACTTCAAACCAAGACCGGCACCCACTAACTTGGCCACGCCGAACGCGATGACACCGGCCCCGTGTCTCTACGACCTTCCCCTGCGGAGTTATGGCCCCGCCCTGGGTTAAAACCCTCCAGGCGGGCCTGACTGGACCTGGACCCCACACGGACCTCCGTCCTGGGCTAGGGCGGGTTCACGGAGGCCCCCGGAGGTCTCCCGCTCCCTCTCCCCCACACGGAGCTCCGTCCTGGGCTGGGACGGGGCCGCGGGGGCCCCTGGAGGTCTCCGTCGTCCTCTGCCCCACACGGAGCGCCGTCCTGGGCTAGGGCTGGGCCGGGGAGCACCCCCCGTGGAGCTCCGTCCTCGGTCTCCCCACACATGGAGCTCCGTCCTGGGCTAAGGCAGGGCCGCGGAGCACCCCCCGTGGAGCTCCGTCCTGGGTCTCCCCACACACGGAGCTCCTTCCTGGGCTAGGGCTGGGCCGCCGAGCACCCCCCGTGGAGCTCCGTCCTGGGTCTCCCCACACACGGAGCTCCTTCCTGGGCTAGGGCCGGGCCGCCGAGCACCCCCCGTGGAGCTCCGTCATGGGTCAGACAGACAGACAGGCAGTCAGACAGACAGGCAGAGAGACAGACAGGCAGGCAGACAGACAGGCAGTCAGACAGACAGGCAGAGAGACAGACAGGCAGACAGACAGGCAGTCAGACAGACAGGCAGAGAGACAGACAGGCAGACAGACAGGCAGGCAGACAGACAGGCAGACAGACAGGCAGACAGACAGGCAGTCAGACAGACAGGCAGAGAGACAGACAGGCAGACAGACAGGCAGTCAGACAGACAGGCAGAGAGACAGACAGGCAGACAGACAGGCAGACAAACAGACAGGCAGACAGACAGGCAGGCAGACAGACAGGCAGACAGACAGGCAGACAGACAGGCAGAGAGACAGACAGGCAGACAGACAGACAGGCAGACAGACAGGCAGGCAGACAGACAGGCAGACAGACAGGCAGGCAGACAGACAGGCAGAGAGACAGACAGGCAGACAGACAGGCAGTCAGACAGACAGGCAGAGAGACAGACAGGCAGACAGACAGGCAGACAGACAGGCAGTCAGACAGACAGGCAGAGAGACAGACAGGCAGACAGACAGGCAGACAAACAGGCAGGCAGACAGACAGACAGGCAGACAGACAGACAGACAGACAGACAGGCAGGCAGGCAGGCAGACAGACAGGCAGACAGACAGGCACATGTGTGTGCATATATAGATAGAGGCCCCTGGAGCTCTCCAGCACCATCTGCCCCACATGGAGCTCCGTCCTGGGCTAAGGCTGGGCCGCAGACCACCCCCCGTGGAGCTCCGTCCTGGGTCTCCCCACACATGGAGCTCCGTCCTGGGCTAAGGCAGGGCCGCGGAGCACCCCCCGTGGAGCTCCGTCCTGGGTCTCCCCACACATGGAGCTCCGTCCTGGGCTAAGGCTGGGCCGCGGACCACCCCCCATGGAGCTCCGTCCTGGGTCTCCCCACACATGGAGCTCCGTCCTGGGCTAAGGCTGGGCCGCGGACCACCCCCCATGGAGCTCCGTCCTGGGTCTCCCCACACATGGAGCTCCGTCCCGGGCTAGGGCAGGGCCGTGGGGGGGGCCCTGGAGCTCTCCCCGACACGTAGCTCATGAGGTGGCATGACCTCTCCACTATGCATCTTTCAAAATGCTGTTACTTAGGTAACAGTACTGAAGTATCACCAGCAATATGCACTCACAGTATCAACAGGCAAATTATTACTCTCATCATCATCTTCTTCATCATCATCATCATCATCATCATCATCATCATCATCATCATCATCATCATTGTTATTATTATTCAAAATTACTTATCCATTGGCTTTCTCTTTATTCATATGACGTTCGTATAAAGTATACATGTACACAAGCAGCTACCTCCGCCCCACATGGAGCTCCGTCCTGGGCTAGGGCAGGGCCATGGGGGGCCTGGAGGTCTACCCCCACGTGGAGCTCCGTCCTGGGCTAGGGCAGGGCCATGGGGGCCCTGGAGGTCTACCCCCACATGGAGCTTCGTCCTGGGCCATGGGGGGCCTGGAGGTCTACCCCCCACATGGAGCTCTATCCTGGGCTAGGGCAGGGCCATGGGGGGCCTGGAGGTCTACCCCCACATGGAGCTCCATCCAGGGCCAGGGGGGCCCTGGAGGTCTACCCCCACATGAAGCTATATCCTGGGCTAGGGCAGGGCCATGGGGGCTCTGGGGGTCTACCCCCACATGGAGCTCTACCCTGGGCTAGGGCAGGGCCATGGGGGCTCTGGGGGTCTACCCCCACATGGAGCTCTATCCTGGGCTAGGGCAGGGCCATGGGGGGCCTGGAGGTCTACCCCCACATGGAGCTCCATCCAGGGCCAGGGGGGCCCTGGAGGTCTACCCCCACATGAAGCTATATCCTGGGCTAGGGCAGGGCCATGGGGGGCCTGGAGGTCTCTGGAGGTCTACCCCCACAGGGAGCTCCATCCAGGGCCATGGGGGGCCTGGAGGTCTCTGGAGGTCTACCCCCACAGGGAGCTCCATCCAGGGCCAGGGGGGCCATGGGGGTCTACCCCCACATGGAGCTCCGTCCTGGGCTAGGGCAGGGCCATGGGGGGCCTGGGGGTCTCTGGAGGTCTACCCCCACAGGGAGCTCCATCCAGGGCCAGGGGGGCCATGGGGGTCTACCCCCACATGGAGCTCCGTCCTGGGCTAGGGGGGCCATGGGGGTCTACCCCCACATGGAGCTCCGTCCTGGGCTAGGGCAGGGCCATGGGGGGCCTGGAGGTCTCTGGAGGTCTACCCCCACAGGGAGCTCCATCCAGGGCCAGGGGGGCCATGGGGGTCTACCCCCCACATGGGGCTCCATCCTGGGCCATGGGGGGCCTGGGGGTCTCTGGAGGTCTACCCCCACAGGGAGCTCCATCCAGGGCCAGGGGGGCCATGGGGGTCTCTGGAGGTCTACCCCCACAGGGAGCTCCATCCAGGGCCATGGGGGGCCTGGAGGTCTCTGGAGGTCTACCCCCCACATGGGGCTCCATCCTGGGCCATGGGGGGCCTGGGGGTCTCTGGAGGTCTCTGGAGGTCTACCCCCACAGGGAGCTCCATCCAGGGCCAGGGGGGCCATGGGGGTCTCTGGAGGTCTACCCCCACAGGGAGCTCCATCCAGGGCCATGGGGGGCCTGGAGGTCTCTGGAGGTCTACCCCCACAGGGAGCTCCATCCAGGGCCAGGGGGGCCATGGGGGTCTACCCCCCACATGGGGCTCCATCCTGGGCCATGGGGGGCCTGGGGGTCTCTGGAGGTCTACCCCCACAGGGAGCTCCATCCAGGGCCAGGGGGGCCATGGGGGTCTCTGGAGGTCTACCCCCACAGGGAGCTCCATCCAGGGCCATGGGGGGCCTGGAGGTCTCTGGAGGTCTACCCCCCACATGGGGCTCCATCCTGGGCCATGGGGGGCCTGGGGGTCTCTGGAGGTCTACCCCCACAGGGAGCTCCATCCAGGGCCAGGGGGGCCATGGGGGTCTCTGGAGG
>JAYKQN010000095.1:150000-157500 GCA_036785175.1 Eupleurogrammus muticus | reverse complement strand
TTTGTCATTTTTCTCACTTTTTTTTTTCGTGCCCTTGGTACTCCGCCGTATGACAGCGGACTGATAGTTCCTTGGAAAACAGGGTATTTTTGGTCCACTGTGCGAAGGCTAATCTCCCCGGACCTTTGGGGAGTTTTGCCTTCGTCACGTTAAAACACTTTGTCATTTTTCTCAATTTTTTTTTTCGTGCCCTTGGTACTCCGCCGAATAACAGCGTACCGATAGTTCCTTGGAAAACAGGGTATTTTTTGGTCCACTGTGCGAAGGCTAATCTCCCCGGACCTCCGGGGACTTTTGCCTTCGTCACGTTAAAACACTTTGTCATTTTTCTCAACTTTTTTTCGTGCCCTTGGTACGCCGCCGAATAACAGCGTACCGATAGTTCCTTGGAAAACAGGGTATTTTCTGGTCCACTGTGTGAAGGCTAAATCTCTCCCCAGACCTTTGGGGAGATTAGCCTTCATCACGTTGAAACACTTAGAAAAAAAACTGAAAACGCTTGGTTCGCCTAAGCCCAAAACCATGCATTTTAATGGGGGAAATTTCAAACGGCCATAACCTTGGATAGGAACCGGCTAGACACTTCAAACAAAGACCCGTACCCACTAACTTGGCCGTGCCGAACGCGATGACACCGGCCCCGTGTCTCTAGGACCTTCCCCTGCGGAGCTATGGTCCCCCCTGGGTTAAAACCCTCCAGACCGGCCTGACTGGACCTGTACCCAACACAGAGCTCCGTCCTGGGCTACGACAGGGCCACGGAGGCCCCCGGGGGTCTCTGGAGGTCTGCGCCACGCGGCGCTCCATCCGAGGCCAGGGTGGCCCTGGAGCTATGCCCCCACACGGAGCTGTATTCCTGGGCTAAGGCTGGGCCGCGGGGGGCCTGGAGGTCTGCGCCACACGGAGCTGCATCCGGGGCCACGGAGGCCCTGGAGCTATGCCCCACACGGGGGTCTATTCCTGGGCTAAGGCTGGGCTGCGTGGGGCCTGGAGGTCTGCGCCACGCGGCGCTCCATCCGGGGCCAGGGAGGCTCTGGAGCTATGCCCCACAAGGGGCTCTATTCCTGGGCTAAGGCTGGGCCACGGGGGGCCTGGAGGTCTGCCCCACGCGGTGCTCCATCCGGGGCCAGGGAGGCTCTGGAGCTATGCCCCACAAGGGGCTCTATTCCTGGGCTAAGGCGGGGGCACGGGGGGCCTGGACGTCTGCCCCACGCGTTGCTCCATCCGGGGCCAGGGAGGCTCTGGAGCTATGCCCCACAAGGGGCTCTATTCCTGGGCTAAGGCTGGGCCACGGGGGGCCTGGAGGTCTGCCCCACGCGGTGCTCCATCCGGGGCCAGGGAGGCTCTGGAGCTATGCCCCACAAGGGGCTCTATTCCTGGGCTAAGGCGGGGGCACGGGGGGCCTGGAGGTCTGCCCCACGCATTGCTCCATCCGGGGCCAGGGAGGCTCTGGAGCTATGCCCCACAAGAGGCTCTATTCCTGGGCTAAGGCTGGGCCACGGGGGGCCTGGAGGTCTGCCCCACACGGTGCTCCATCCGGGGCCAGGGAGGCTCTGGAGCTATGCCCCACAAGGGGCTCTATTCCTGGGCTAAGGCTGGGCCACGGGGGGCCTGGAGGTCTGCGCCACGCGGAGCTCCATCCGGGGCCAGGGAGGCCCTGGAGCTATGCCCCACAAGGGGCTCTGTTCCTGGGCTAAGGCTGGGCCACGGGGGGCCTGGAGGTCTGTCGCACACGGGAGCTCCATCCGGGGCCAGGGAGGCTCTGGAGCTATGCCCCACAAGGGGCTCTATTCCTGGGCTAAGGCTGGGCCACGGGGGGCCTGGAGGTCTGCGCCACAAGGAGCTCCATCCGGGGCCAGGGAGGCCCTGGAGCTATGCCCCACAAGGGGCTCTGTTCCTGGGCTAAGGCTGGGCCACGGGGGGCCTGGAGGTCTGTCGCACACGGGAGCTCCATCCGGGGCCAGGGAGGCTCTGGAGCTATGCCCCACAAGGGGCTCTATTCCTGGGCTAAGGCTGGGCCACGGGGGGCCTGGAGGTCTGCGCCACAAGGAGCTCCATCCGGGGCCAGGGAGGCCCTGGAGCTGTGCCCCACACGGGGCTCTGTTCCTGGGCTAAGGCTGGGCAACGGGGGGCCTGGAGGTCTGTCGCACACGGGAGCTCCATCCGGGGCCAGGGAGGCTCTGGAGCTATGCCCCACAAGGGGCTCTATTCCTGGGCTAAGGCTGGGCCACGGGGGGCCTGGAGGTCTGCGCCACAAGGAGCTCCATCCGGGGCCAGGGAGGCCCTGGAGCTGTGCCCCACACGGGGCTCTGTTCCTGGGCTAAGGCTGGGCAACGGGGGGCCTGGAGGTCTGTCGCACACGGGAGCTCCATCCGGGGCCAGGGAGGCCCTGGAGCTATGCCCCACACGGGGCTCTGTTCCTGGGCTAAGGCAGCGGCGCGGGGCCCTGGAAGAGAAAAAAAAAAAAAAAAAAAAAAAAAAAAATTTTATTTATTTTTTAATAATTTTTTTAGAGGGGAAAACCTGCCCAAAACCTGCCCCAGACGGCCTCTGGGGGGGGCCCGTCACAAGGCAAGGCCCCCCCGCCGCTTTCTCTGGGGGTATCTGTTTCCGAAAACTGGGTTTCTGAAATCGTGCGGAAGGTTCCTTGGAAAACCGGGTGTTTTTTGGTCCACTGTGCGAAGGCTAATCTCCCCAAACCCTTGGGGAGATTAGCCTTCGTCACGTTAAAACACTTTGTCATTTTTCTGAATTTTTTTTCGTGCCCTTGGTACTCCGCCGTATGACAGCGTACCGATAGTTCCTTGGAAAACAGGGTATTTTCTGGTCCACTGTGTGAAGGCTAAATCTCTCCCCAGACCTTTGGGGAGATTAGCCTTCATCACGTTGAAACACTTAGAAAAAAACCTGAAAACGCTTGGTTCGCCTAAGCCCAAAACCATGCATTTTATTGGGGGGAGTTTCAAACGGCCATAACTTTGGATAGGAGCCGGCTAGACACTTCAAACAAAGACCGGCACCCACTAACTTGGCCACGCCGAACGCGATGACACCGGCCCCGTGTCTCTACGACCTTCCCCTGCGGAGTTATGGCCCCGCCCTGGGTTAAAACCCTCCAGGCGGGCCTGACTGGACCTGGACCCCACACGGACCTCCGTCCTGGGCTAGGGCAGATTCACGGAGGCCCCTGGAGGTCTCCCGCTCCCTCTCCCCCACACGGAGCTCCGTCCTGGGCTGGGACGGGGCCGCGGGGGCCCCTGGAGGTCTCAGCCCAAAACCATGCATTTTAATGGGGGGGAGATTCAAACGCCCATAACTTTGGATAGGAGCCGGCTAGCCACTTCAAACAAAGACCGGCACCCACTAACTTGGCCACGCCGAACGCGATGACACCGGCCCCGTGTCTCTACGACCTTCCCCTGCGGAGTTATGGCCCCGCCCTGGGTTAAAACCCTCCAGACGGGCCTGACTGGACCTGGACCCCACACGGACCTCCGTCCTGGGCTAGGGCTGGGCCGGGGAGGCCCCCGGAGGTCTCCCGCTCCCTCTCCCCCACACGGAGCTCCGTCCTGGGCTGGGACGGGGCCGCGGGGGCCCCTGGAGGTCTCAACCCAAAACCATTCATTTTAATGGGGGGGGGGGGTTTCAAACGCCCATAACTTTGGATAGGAGCCGGCTAGACACTTCAAACCAAGACCGGCACCCACTAACTTGGCCACGCCGAACGCGATGACACCGGCCCCGTGTCTCTACGACCTTCCCCTGCGGAGTTATGGCCCCGCCCTGGGTTAAAACCCTCCAGGCGGGCCTGACTGGACCTGGACCCCACACGGACCTCCGTCCTGGGCTAGGGCGGGTTCACGGAGGCCCCCGGAGGTCTCCCGCTCCCTCTCCCCCACACGGAGCTCCGTCCTGGGCTGGGACGGGGCCGCGGGGGCCCCTGGAGGTCTCCGTCGTCCTCTGCCCCACACGGAGCGCCGTCCTGGGCTAGGGCTGGGCCGGGGAGCACCCCCCGTGGAGCTCCGTCCTCGGTCTCCCCACACATGGAGCTCCGTCCTGGGCTAAGGCAGGGCCGCGGAGCACCCCCCGTGGAGCTCCGTCCTGGGTCTCCCCACACACGGAGCTCCTTCCTGGGCTAGGGCTGGGCCGCCGAGCACCCCCCGTGGAGCTCCGTCCTGGGTCTCCCCACACACGGAGCTCCTTCCTGGGCTAGGGCCGGGCCGCCGAGCACCCCCCGTGGAGCTCCGTCATGGGTCAGACAGACAGACAGGCAGTCAGACAGACAGGCAGAGAGACAGACAGGCAGGCAGACAGACAGGCAGTCAGACAGACAGGCAGAGAGACAGACAGGCAGACAGACAGGCAGTCAGACAGACAGGCAGAGAGACAGACAGGCAGACAGACAGGCAGGCAGACAGACAGGCAGACAGACAGGCAGACAGACAGGCAGTCAGACAGACAGGCAGAGAGACAGACAGGCAGACAGACAGGCAGTCAGACAGACAGGCAGAGAGACAGACAGGCAGACAGACAGGCAGACAAACAGACAGGCAGACAGACAGGCAGGCAGACAGACAGGCAGACAGACAGGCAGACAGACAGGCAGAGAGACAGACAGGCAGACAGACAGACAGGCAGACAGACAGGCAGGCAGACAGACAGGCAGACAGACAGGCAGGCAGACAGACAGGCAGAGAGACAGACAGGCAGACAGACAGGCAGTCAGACAGACAGGCAGAGAGACAGACAGGCAGACAGACAGGCAGACAGACAGGCAGTCAGACAGACAGGCAGAGAGACAGACAGGCAGACAGACAGGCAGACAAACAGGCAGGCAGACAGACAGACAGGCAGACAGACAGACAGACAGACAGACAGGCAGGCAGGCAGGCAGACAGACAGGCAGACAGACAGGCACATGTGTGTGCATATATAGATAGAGGCCCCTGGAGCTCTCCAGCACCATCTGCCCCACATGGAGCTCCGTCCTGGGCTAAGGCTGGGCCGCAGACCACCCCCCGTGGAGCTCCGTCCTGGGTCTCCCCACACATGGAGCTCCGTCCTGGGCTAAGGCAGGGCCGCGGAGCACCCCCCGTGGAGCTCCGTCCTGGGTCTCCCCACACATGGAGCTCCGTCCTGGGCTAAGGCTGGGCCGCGGACCACCCCCCATGGAGCTCCGTCCTGGGTCTCCCCACACATGGAGCTCCGTCCTGGGCTAAGGCTGGGCCGCGGACCACCCCCCATGGAGCTCCGTCCTGGGTCTCCCCACACATGGAGCTCCGTCCCGGGCTAGGGCAGGGCCGTGGGGGGGGCCCTGGAGCTCTCCCCGACACGTAGCTCATGAGGTGGCATGACCTCTCCACTATGCATCTTTCAAAATGCTGTTACTTAGGTAACAGTACTGAAGTATCACCAGCAATATGCACTCACAGTATCAACAGGCAAATTATTACTCTCATCATCATCTTCTTCATCATCATCATCATCATCATCATCATCATCATCATCATCATCATTGTTATTATTATTCAAAATTACTTATCCATTGGCTTTCTCTTTATTCATATGACGTTCGTATAAAGTATACATGTACACAAGCAGCTACCTCCGCCCCACATGGAGCTCCGTCCTGGGCTAGGGCAGGGCCATGGGGGGCCTGGAGGTCTACCCCCACGTGGAGCTCCGTCCTGGGCTAGGGCAGGGCCATGGGGGCCCTGGAGGTCTACCCCCACATGGAGCTTCGTCCTGGGCCATGGGGGGCCTGGAGGTCTACCCCCCACATGGAGCTCTATCCTGGGCTAGGGCAGGGCCATGGGGGGCCTGGAGGTCTACCCCCACATGGAGCTCCATCCAGGGCCAGGGGGGCCCTGGAGGTCTACCCCCACATGAAGCTATATCCTGGGCTAGGGCAGGGCCATGGGGGCTCTGGGGGTCTACCCCCACATGGAGCTCTACCCTGGGCTAGGGCAGGGCCATGGGGGCTCTGGGGGTCTACCCCCACATGGAGCTCTATCCTGGGCTAGGGCAGGGCCATGGGGGGCCTGGAGGTCTACCCCCACATGGAGCTCCATCCAGGGCCAGGGGGGCCCTGGAGGTCTACCCCCACATGAAGCTATATCCTGGGCTAGGGCAGGGCCATGGGGGGCCTGGAGGTCTCTGGAGGTCTACCCCCACAGGGAGCTCCATCCAGGGCCATGGGGGGCCTGGAGGTCTCTGGAGGTCTACCCCCACAGGGAGCTCCATCCAGGGCCAGGGGGGCCATGGGGGTCTACCCCCACATGGAGCTCCGTCCTGGGCTAGGGCAGGGCCATGGGGGGCCTGGGGGTCTCTGGAGGTCTACCCCCACAGGGAGCTCCATCCAGGGCCAGGGGGGCCATGGGGGTCTACCCCCACATGGAGCTCCGTCCTGGGCTAGGGGGGCCATGGGGGTCTACCCCCACATGGAGCTCCGTCCTGGGCTAGGGCAGGGCCATGGGGGGCCTGGAGGTCTCTGGAGGTCTACCCCCACAGGGAGCTCCATCCAGGGCCAGGGGGGCCATGGGGGTCTCTGGAGGTCTACCCCCACAGGGAGCTCCATCCAGGGCCATGGGGGGCCTGGAGGTCTCTGGAGGTCTACCCCCACAGGGAGCTCCATCCAGGGCCAGGGGGGCCATGGGGGTCTACCCCCCACATGGGGCTCCATCCTGGGCCATGGGGGGCCTGGGGGTCTCTGGAGGTCTACCCCCACAGGGAGCTCCATCCAGGGCCAGGGGGGCCATGGGGGTCTCTGGAGGTCTACCCCCACAGGGAGCTCCATCCAGGGCCATGGGGGGCCTGGAGGTCTCTGGAGGTCTACCCCCCACATGGGGCTCCATCCTGGGCCATGGGGGGCCTGGGGGTCTCTGGAGGTCTCTGGAGGTCTACCCCCACAGGGAGCTCCATCCAGGGCCAGGGGGGCCATGGGGGTCTCTGGAGGTCTACCCCCACAGGGAGCTCCATCCAGGGCCATGGGGGGCCTGGAGGTCTCTGGAGGTCTACCCCCACAGGGAGCTCCATCCAGGGCCAGGGGGGCCATGGGGGTCTACCCCCCACATGGGGCTCCATCCTGGGCCATGGGGGGCCTGGGGGTCTCTGGAGGTCTACCCCCACAGGGAGCTCCATCCAGGGCCAGGGGGGCCATGGGGGTCTCTGGAGGTCTACCCCCACAGGGAGCTCCATCCAGGGCCATGGGGGGCCTGGAGGTCTCTGGAGGTCTACCCCCCACATGGGGCTCCATCCTGGGCCATGGGGGGCCTGGGGGTCTCTGGAGGTCTCTGGAGGTCTACCCCCACAGGGAGCTCCATCCAGGGCCAGGGGGGCCATGGGGGTCTCTGGAGGTCTACCCCCACAGGGAGCTCCATCCAGGGCCATGGGGGGCCTGGAGGTCTCTGGAGGTCTACCCCCACAGGGAGCTCCATCCAGGGCCAGGGGGGCCATGGGGGTCTACCCCCCACATGGGGCTCCATCCTGGGCCATGGGGGG
>JAYKQN010000095.1:132500-140000 GCA_036785175.1 Eupleurogrammus muticus | reverse complement strand
GGAAGTCTCATGGGCGGGCGGATCGCAAGGCCGGGTCTCGCCGCCGCTTTCTCTGGAGGCCCCTGTTTTCAAAAACTGGGTTTCTGAAATCGTGCGGAAGGTTCCTTGGAAAACCGGGTATTTTTTGGTCCACTGTGCGAAGGCTAATCTCCCCAAACCTTTGGGGAGATTAGCCTTCGTCACGTTGAAACACTTAGTCTCCAGAGCGAAAAATTTTTTTTCGTGCCCTTGGTACTCCGCCGTATGACAGCGGACCGATAGTTCCTTGGAAAACAGGGTATTTTTGGTCCACTGTGCGAAGGCTAAGTCTCTCCCCAGACCTTTGGGGAGTTTTGCCTTCGTCACGTTAAAACACTTTGTCATTTTTCTCACTTTTTTTTTCGTGCCCTTGGTACTCCGCCGTATGACAGCGGACCGATAGTTCCTTGGAAAACAGGGTATTTTTGGTCCACTGTGCGAAGGCTAATCTCCCCGGACCTCTGGGGACTTTTGCCTTCGTCACGTTAAAACACTTTGTCATTTTTCTCACTTTTTTTTTCGTGCCCTTGGTACTCCGCCGTATGACAGCGGACCGATAGTTCCTTGGAAAACAGGGTATTTTTGGTCCACTGTGCGAAGGCTAAGTCTCTCCCCAGACCTTTGGGGAGTTTTGCCTTCGTCACGTTAAAACACTTTGTCATTTTTCTCACTTTTTTTTTTCGTGCCCTTGGTACTCCGCCGTATGACAGCGGACTGATAGTTCCTTGGAAAACAGGGTATTTTTGGTCCACTGTGCGAAGGCTAATCTCCCCGGACCTTTGGGGAGTTTTGCCTTCGTCACGTTAAAACACTTTGTCATTTTTCTCAATTTTTTTTTCGTGCCCTTGGTACTCCGCCGAATAACAGCGTACCGATAGTTCCTTGGAAAACAGGGTATTTTTTGGTCCACTGTGCGAAGGCTAATCTCCCCGGACCTCCGGGGACTTTTGCCTTCGTCACGTTAAAACACTTTGTCATTTTTCTCAACTTTTTTTCGTGCCCTTGGTACTCCGCCGTATGACAGCGGACTGATAGTTCCTTGGAAAACAGGGTATTTTTGGTCCACTGTGCGAAGGCTAATCTCCCCGGACCTTTGGGGACTTTTGCCTTCGTCACGTTAAAACACTTTGTCATTTTTCTCAACTTTTTTTCGTGCCCTTGGTACGCCGCCGAATAACAGCGTACCGATAGTTCCTTGGAAAACAGGGTATTTTTTGGTCCACTGTGCGAAGGCTAATCTCCCCGGACCTCCGGGGACTTTTGCCTTCGTCACGTTAAAACACTTTGTCATTTTTCTCAACTTTTTTTCGTGCCCTTGGTACTCCGCCGTATGACAGCGGACCGATAGTTCCTTGGAAAACAGGGTATTTTTGGTCCACTGTGCGAAGGCTAATCTCCCCGGACCTTTGGGGACTTTTGCCTTCGTCACGTTAAAACACTTTGTCATTTTTCTCAACTTTTTTTCGTGCCCTTGGTACGCCGCCGAATAACAGCGTACCGATAGTTCCTTGGAAAACTGGGTATTTTTTGGTCCACTGTGCGAAGGCTAATCTCCCCGGACCTCCGGGGACTTTTGCCTTCGTCACGTTAAAACACTTTGTCATTTTTCTCAACTTTTTTTCGTGCCCTTGGTACGCCGCCGAATAACAGCGTACCGATAGTTCCTTGGAAAACAGGGTATTTTCTGGTCCACTGTGTGAAGGCTAAATCTCTCCCCAGACCTTTGGGGAGATTAGCCTTCATCACGTTGAAACACTTAGAAAAAAAACTGAAAACGCTTGGTTCGCCTAAGCCCAAAACCATGCATTTTAATGGGGGAAATTTCAAACGGCCATAACCTTGGATAGGAACCGGCTAGACACTTCAAACAAAGACCCGTACCCACTAACTTGGCCGTGCCGAACGCGATGACACCGGCCCCGTGTCTCTAGGACCTTCCCCTGCGGAGCTATGGTCCCCCCTGGGTTAAAACCCTCCAGACCGGCCTGACTGGACCTGTACCCAACACAGAGCTCCGTCCTGGGCTACGACAGGGCCACGGAGGCCCCCGGGGGTCTCTGGAGGTCTGCGCCACGCGGCGCTCCATCCGAGGCCAGGGTGGCCCTGGAGCTATGCCCCCACACGGAGCTGTATTCCTGGGCTAAGGCTGGGCCGCGGGGGGCCTGGAGGTCTGCGCCACACGGAGCTGCATCCGGGGCCACGGAGGCCCTGGAGCTATGCCCCACACGGGGGTCTATTCCTGGGCTAAGGCTGGGCTGCGTGGGGCCTGGAGGTCTGCGCCACGCGGCGCTCCATCCGGGGCCAGGGAGGCTCTGGAGCTATGCCCCACAAGGGGCTCTATTCCTGGGCTAAGGCTGGGCCACGGGGGGCCTGGAGGTCTGCCCCACGCGGTGCTCCATCCGGGGCCAGGGAGGCTCTGGAGCTATGCCCCACAAGGGGCTCTATTCCTGGGCTAAGGCGGGGGCACGGGGGGCCTGGACGTCTGCCCCACGCGTTGCTCCATCCGGGGCCAGGGAGGCTCTGGAGCTATGCCCCACAAGGGGCTCTATTCCTGGGCTAAGGCTGGGCCACGGGGGGCCTGGAGGTCTGCCCCACGCGGTGCTCCATCCGGGGCCAGGGAGGCTCTGGAGCTATGCCCCACAAGGGGCTCTATTCCTGGGCTAAGGCGGGGGCACGGGGGGCCTGGAGGTCTGCCCCACGCATTGCTCCATCCGGGGCCAGGGAGGCTCTGGAGCTATGCCCCACAAGGGGCTCTATTCCTGGGCTAAGGCTGGGCCACGGGGGGCCTGGAGGTCTGCCCCACACGGTGCTCCATCCGGGGCCAGGGAGGCTCTGGAGCTATGCCCCACAAGGGGCTCTATTCCTGGGCTAAGGCTGGGCCACGGGGGGCCTGGAGGTCTGCGCCACGCGGAGCTCCATCCGGGGCCAGGGAGGCCCTGGAGCTATGCCCCACAAGGGGCTCTGTTCCTGGGCTAAGGCTGGGCCACGGGGGGCCTGGAGGTCTGTCGCACACGGGAGCTCCATCCGGGGCCAGGGAGGCTCTGGAGCTATGCCCCACAAGGGGCTCTATTCCTGGGCTAAGGCTGGGCCACGGGGGGCCTGGAGGTCTGCGCCACAAGGAGCTCCATCCGGGGCCAGGGAGGCCCTGGAGCTATGCCCCACAAGGGGCTCTGTTCCTGGGCTAAGGCTGGGCCACGGGGGGCCTGGAGGTCTGTCGCACACGGGAGCTCCATCCGGGGCCAGGGAGGCTCTGGAGCTATGCCCCACAAGGGGCTCTATTCCTGGGCTAAGGCTGGGCCACGGGGGGCCTGGAGGTCTGCGCCACAAGGAGCTCCATCCGGGGCCAGGGAGGCCCTGGAGCTGTGCCCCACACGGGGCTCTGTTCCTGGGCTAAGGCTGGGCAACGGGGGGCCTGGAGGTCTGTCGCACACGGGAGCTCCATCCGGGGCCAGGGAGGCTCTGGAGCTATGCCCCACAAGGGGCTCTATTCCTGGGCTAAGGCTGGGCCACGGGGGGCCTGGAGGTCTGCGCCACAAGGAGCTCCATCCGGGGCCAGGGAGGCCCTGGAGCTGTGCCCCACACGGGGCTCTGTTCCTGGGCTAAGGCTGGGCAACGGGGGGCCTGGAGGTCTGTCGCACACGGGAGCTCCATCCGGGGCCAGGGAGGCCCTGGAGCTATGCCCCACACGGGGCTCTGTTCCTGGGCTAAGGCAGCGGCGCGGGGCCCTGGAAGAGAAAAAAAAAAAAAAAAAAAAAAAAAAAAATTTTATTTATTTTTTAATAATTTTTTTAGAGGGGAAAACCTGCCCAAAACCTGCCCCAGACGGCCTCTGGGGGGGGCCCGTCACAAGGCAAGGCCCCCCCGCCGCTTTCTCTGGGGGTATCTGTTTCCGAAAACTGGGTTTCTGAAATCGTGCGGAAGGTTCCTTGGAAAACCGGGTGTTTTTTGGTCCACTGTGCGAAGGCTAATCTCCCCAAACCCTTGGGGAGATTAGCCTTCGTCACGTTAAAACACTTTGTCATTTTTCTGAATTTTTTTTCGTGCCCTTGGTACTCCGCCGTATGACAGCGTACCGATAGTTCCTTGGAAAACAGGGTATTTTCTGGTCCACTGTGTGAAGGCTAAATCTCTCCCCAGACCTTTGGGGAGATTAGCCTTCATCACGTTGAAACACTTAGAAAAAAACCTGAAAACGCTTGGTTCGCCTAAGCCCAAAACCATGCATTTTATTGGGGGGAGTTTCAAACGGCCATAACTTTGGATAGGAGCCGGCTAGACACTTCAAACAAAGACCGGCACCCACTAACTTGGCCACGCCGAACGCGATGACACCGGCCCCGTGTCTCTACGACCTTCCCCTGCGGAGTTATGGCCCCGCCCTGGGTTAAAACCCTCCAGGCGGGCCTGACTGGACCTGGACCCCACACGGACCTCCGTCCTGGGCTAGGGCAGATTCACGGAGGCCCCTGGAGGTCTCCCGCTCCCTCTCCCCCACACGGAGCTCCGTCCTGGGCTGGGACGGGGCCGCGGGGGCCCCTGGAGGTCTCAGCCCAAAACCATGCATTTTAATGGGGGGGAGATTCAAACGCCCATAACTTTGGATAGGAGCCGGCTAGCCACTTCAAACAAAGACCGGCACCCACTAACTTGGCCACGCCGAACGCGATGACACCGGCCCCGTGTCTCTACGACCTTCCCCTGCGGAGTTATGGCCCCGCCCTGGGTTAAAACCCTCCAGACGGGCCTGACTGGACCTGGACCCCACACGGACCTCCGTCCTGGGCTAGGGCTGGGCCGGGGAGGCCCCCGGAGGTCTCCCGCTCCCTCTCCCCCACACGGAGCTCCGTCCTGGGCTGGGACGGGGCCGCGGGGGCCCCTGGAGGTCTCAACCCAAAACCATTCATTTTAATGGGGGGGGGGGGTTTCAAACGCCCATAACTTTGGATAGGAGCCGGCTAGACACTTCAAACCAAGACCGGCACCCACTAACTTGGCCACGCCGAACGCGATGACACCGGCCCCGTGTCTCTACGACCTTCCCCTGCGGAGTTATGGCCCCGCCCTGGGTTAAAACCCTCCAGGCGGGCCTGACTGGACCTGGACCCCACACGGACCTCCGTCCTGGGCTAGGGCGGGTTCACGGAGGCCCCCGGAGGTCTCCCGCTCCCTCTCCCCCACACGGAGCTCCGTCCTGGGCTGGGACGGGGCCGCGGGGGCCCCTGGAGGTCTCCGTCGTCCTCTGCCCCACACGGAGCGCCGTCCTGGGCTAGGGCTGGGCCGGGGAGCACCCCCCGTGGAGCTCCGTCCTCGGTCTCCCCACACATGGAGCTCCGTCCTGGGCTAAGGCAGGGCCGCGGAGCACCCCCCGTGGAGCTCCGTCCTGGGTCTCCCCACACACGGAGCTCCTTCCTGGGCTAGGGCTGGGCCGCCGAGCACCCCCCGTGGAGCTCCGTCCTGGGTCTCCCCACACACGGAGCTCCTTCCTGGGCTAGGGCCGGGCCGCCGAGCACCCCCCGTGGAGCTCCGTCATGGGTCAGACAGACAGACAGGCAGTCAGACAGACAGGCAGAGAGACAGACAGGCAGGCAGACAGACAGGCAGTCAGACAGACAGGCAGAGAGACAGACAGGCAGACAGACAGGCAGTCAGACAGACAGGCAGAGAGACAGACAGGCAGACAGACAGGCAGGCAGACAGACAGGCAGACAGACAGGCAGACAGACAGGCAGTCAGACAGACAGGCAGAGAGACAGACAGGCAGACAGACAGGCAGTCAGACAGACAGGCAGAGAGACAGACAGGCAGACAGACAGGCAGACAAACAGACAGGCAGACAGACAGGCAGGCAGACAGACAGGCAGACAGACAGGCAGACAGACAGGCAGAGAGACAGACAGGCAGACAGACAGACAGGCAGACAGACAGGCAGGCAGACAGACAGGCAGACAGACAGGCAGGCAGACAGACAGGCAGAGAGACAGACAGGCAGACAGACAGGCAGTCAGACAGACAGGCAGAGAGACAGACAGGCAGACAGACAGGCAGACAGACAGGCAGTCAGTCAGACAGACAGGCAGAGAGACAGACAGGCAGACAGACAGGCAGACAAACAGGCAGGCAGACAGACAGACAGGCAGACAGACAGACAGACAGACAGACAGACAGGCAGGCAGGCAGGCAGACAGACAGGCAGACAGACAGGCACATGTGTGTGCATATATAGATAGAGGCCCCTGGAGCTCTCCAGCACCATCTGCCCCACATGGAGCTCCGTCCTGGGCTAAGGCTGGGCCGCGGACCACCCCCCGTGGAGCTCCGTCCTGGGTCTCCCCACACATGGAGCTCCGTCCTGGGCTAAGGCAGGGCCGCGGAGCACCCCCCGTGGAGCTCCGTCCTGGGTCTCCCCACACATGGAGCTCCGTCCTGGGCTAAGGCTGGGCCGCGGACCACCCCCCATGGAGCTCCGTCCTGGGTCTCCCCACACATGGAGCTCCGTCCTGGGCTAAGGCTGGGCCGCGGACCACCCCCCATGGAGCTCCGTCCTGGGTCTCCCCACACATGGAGCTCCGTCCCGGGCTAGGGCAGGGCCGTGGGGGGGGCCCTGGAGCTCTCCCCGACACGTAGCTCATGAGGTGGCATGACCTCTCCACTATGCATCTTTCAAAATGCTGTTACTTAGGTAACAGTACTGAAGTATCACCAGCAATATGCACTCACAGTATCAACAGGCAAATTATTACTCTCATCATCATCTTCTTCATCATCATCATCATCATCATCATCATCATCATCATCATCATCATCATCATTGTTATTATTATTCAAAATTACTTATCCATTGGCTTTCTCTTTATTCATATGACGTTCGTATAAAGTATACATGTACACAAGCAGCTACCTCCGCCCCACATGGAGCTCCGTCCTGGGCTAGGGCAGGGCCATGGGGGGCCTGGAGGTCTACCCCCACGTGGAGCTCCGTCCTGGGCTAGGGCAGGGCCATGGGGGCCCTGGAGGTCTACCCCCACATGGAGCTTCGTCCTGGGCCATGGGGGGCCTGGAGGTCTACCCCCCACATGGAGCTCTATCCTGGGCTAGGGCAGGGCCATGGGGGGCCTGGAGGTCTACCCCCACATGGAGCTCCATCCAGGGCCAGGGGGGCCCTGGAGGTCTACCCCCACATGAAGCTATATCCTGGGCTAGGGCAGGGCCATGGGGGCTCTGGGGGTCTACCCCCACATGGAGCTCTACCCTGGGCTAGGGCAGGGCCATGGGGGCTCTGGGGGTCTACCCCCACATGGAGCTCTATCCTGGGCTAGGGCAGGGCCATGGGGGGCCTGGAGGTCTACCCCCACATGGAGCTCCATCCAGGGCCAGGGGGGCCCTGGAGGTCTACCCCCACATGAAGCTATATCCTGGGCTAGGGCAGGGCCATGGGGGGCCTGGAGGTCTCTGGAGGTCTACCCCCACAGGGAGCTCCATCCA
>JAYKQN010000095.1:112500-120000 GCA_036785175.1 Eupleurogrammus muticus | reverse complement strand
CACGTTAAAACACTTTGTCATTTTTCTCAACTTTTTTTCGTGCCCTTGGTACGCCGCCGAATAACAGCGTACCGATAGTTCCTTGGAAAACAGGGTATTTTCTGGTCCACTGTGTGAAGGCTAAATCTCTCCCCAGACCTTTGGGGAGATTAGCCTTCGTCACGTTAAAACACTTTGTCATTTTTCTCAACTTTTTTTCGTGCCCTTGGTACGCCGCCGAATAACAGCGTACCGATAGTTCCTTGGAAAACAGGGTATTTTCTGGTCCACTGTGTGAAGGCTAAATCTCTCCCCAGACCTTTGGGGAGATTAGCCTTCATCACGTTGAAACACTTAGAAAAAAAACTGAAAACGCTTGGTTCGCCTAAGCCCAAAACCATGCATTTTAATGGGGGAAATTTCAAACGGCCATAACCTTGGATAGGAACCGGCTAGACACTTCAAACAAAGACCCGTACCCACTAACTTGGCCGTGCCGAACGCGATGACACCGGCCCCGTGTCTCTAGGACCTTCCCCTGCGGAGCTATGGTCCCCCCTGGGTTAAAACCCTCCAGACCGGCCTGACTGGACCTGTACCCAACACAGAGCTCCGTCCTGGGCTACGACAGGGCCACGGAGGCCCCCGGGGGTCTCTGGAGGTCTGCGCCACGCGGCGCTCCATCCGAGGCCAGGGTGGCCCTGGAGCTATGCCCCCACACGGAGCTGTATTCCTGGGCTAAGGCTGGGCCGCGGGGGGCCTGGAGGTCTGCGCCACACGGAGCTGCATCCGGGGCCACGGAGGCCCTGGAGCTATGCCCCACACGGGGGTCTATTCCTGGGCTAAGGCTGGGCTGCGTGGGGCCTGGAGGTCTGCGCCACGCGGCGCTCCATCCGGGGCCAGGGAGGCTCTGGAGCTATGCCCCACAAGGGGCTCTATTCCTGGGCTAAGGCTGGGCCACGGGGGGCCTGGAGGTCTGCCCCACGCGGTGCTCCATCCGGGGCCAGGGAGGCTCTGGAGCTATGCCCCACAAGGGGCTCTATTCCTGGGCTAAGGCGGGGGCACGGGGGGCCTGGACGTCTGCCCCACGCGTTGCTCCATCCGGGGCCAGGGAGGCTCTGGAGCTATGCCCCACAAGGGGCTCTATTCCTGGGCTAAGGCTGGGCCACGGGGGGCCTGGAGGTCTGCCCCACGCGGTGCTCCATCCGGGGCCAGGGAGGCTCTGGAGCTATGCCCCACAAGGGGCTCTATTCCTGGGCTAAGGCGGGGGCACGGGGGGCCTGGAGGTCTGCCCCACGCATTGCTCCATCCGGGGCCAGGGAGGCTCTGGAGCTATGCCCCACAAGAGGCTCTATTCCTGGGCTAAGGCTGGGCCACGGGGGGCCTGGAGGTCTGCCCCACACGGTGCTCCATCCGGGGCCAGGGAGGCTCTGGAGCTATGCCCCACAAGGGGCTCTATTCCTGGGCTAAGGCTGGGCCACGGGGGGCCTGGAGGTCTGCGCCACGCGGAGCTCCATCCGGGGCCAGGGAGGCCCTGGAGCTATGCCCCACAAGGGGCTCTGTTCCTGGGCTAAGGCTGGGCCACGGGGGGCCTGGAGGTCTGTCGCACACGGGAGCTCCATCCGGGGCCAGGGAGGCTCTGGAGCTATGCCCCACAAGGGGCTCTATTCCTGGGCTAAGGCTGGGCCACGGGGGGCCTGGAGGTCTGCGCCACAAGGAGCTCCATCCGGGGCCAGGGAGGCCCTGGAGCTATGCCCCACAAGGGGCTCTGTTCCTGGGCTAAGGCTGGGCCACGGGGGGCCTGGAGGTCTGTCGCACACGGGAGCTCCATCCGGGGCCAGGGAGGCTCTGGAGCTATGCCCCACAAGGGGCTCTATTCCTGGGCTAAGGCTGGGCCACGGGGGGCCTGGAGGTCTGCGCCACAAGGAGCTCCATCCGGGGCCAGGGAGGCCCTGGAGCTGTGCCCCACACGGGGCTCTGTTCCTGGGCTAAGGCTGGGCAACGGGGGGCCTGGAGGTCTGTCGCACACGGGAGCTCCATCCGGGGCCAGGGAGGCTCTGGAGCTATGCCCCACAAGGGGCTCTATTCCTGGGCTAAGGCTGGGCCACGGGGGGCCTGGAGGTCTGCGCCACAAGGAGCTCCATCCGGGGCCAGGGAGGCCCTGGAGCTGTGCCCCACACGGGGCTCTGTTCCTGGGCTAAGGCTGGGCAACGGGGGGCCTGGAGGTCTGTCGCACACGGGAGCTCCATCCGGGGCCAGGGAGGCCCTGGAGCTATGCCCCACACGGGGCTCTGTTCCTGGGCTAAGGCAGCGGCGCGGGGCCCTGGAAGAGGAAAAAAAAAAAAAAAAAAAAAAAAAAAAATTTTATTTATTTTTTAATAATTTTTTTAGAGGGGAAAACCTGCCCAAAACCTGCCCCAGACGGCCTCTGGGGGGGGCCCGTCACAAGGCAAGGCCCCCCCGCCGCTTTCTCTGGGGGTATCTGTTTCCGAAAACTGGGTTTCTGAAATCGTGCGGAAGGTTCCTTGGAAAACCGGGTGTTTTTTGGTCCACTGTGCGAAGGCTAATCTCCCCAAACCCTTGGGGAGATTAGCCTTCGTCACGTTAAAACACTTTGTCATTTTTCTGAATTTTTTTTCGTGCCCTTGGTACTCCGCCGTATGACAGCGTACCGATAGTTCCTTGGAAAACAGGGTATTTTCTGGTCCACTGTGTGAAGGCTAAATCTCTCCCCAGACCTTTGGGGAGATTAGCCTTCATCACGTTGAAACACTTAGAAAAAAACCTGAAAACGCTTGGTTCGCCTAAGCCCAAAACCATGCATTTTATTGGGGGGAGTTTCAAACGGCCATAACTTTGGATAGGAGCCGGCTAGACACTTCAAACAAAGACCGGCACCCACTAACTTGGCCACGCCGAACGCGATGACACCGGCCCCGTGTCTCTACGACCTTCCCCTGCGGAGTTATGGCCCCGCCCTGGGTTAAAACCCTCCAGGCGGGCCTGACTGGACCTGGACCCCACACGGACCTCCGTCCTGGGCTAGGGCAGATTCACGGAGGCCCCTGGAGGTCTCCCGCTCCCTCTCCCCCACACGGAGCTCCGTCCTGGGCTGGGACGGGGCCGCGGGGGCCCCTGGAGGTCTCAGCCCAAAACCATGCATTTTAATGGGGGGGAGATTCAAACGCCCATAACTTTGGATAGGAGCCGGCTAGCCACTTCAAACAAAGACCGGCACCCACTAACTTGGCCACGCCGAACGCGATGACACCGGCCCCGTGTCTCTACGACCTTCCCCTGCGGAGTTATGGCCCCGCCCTGGGTTAAAACCCTCCAGACGGGCCTGACTGGACCTGGACCCCACACGGACCTCCGTCCTGGGCTAGGGCTGGGCCGGGGAGGCCCCCGGAGGTCTCCCGCTCCCTCTCCCCCACACGGAGCTCCGTCCTGGGCTGGGACGGGGCCGCGGGGGCCCCTGGAGGTCTCAACCCAAAACCATTCATTTTAATGGGGGGGGGGGGTTTCAAACGCCCATAACTTTGGATAGGAGCCGGCTAGACACTTCAAACCAAGACCGGCACCCACTAACTTGGCCACGCCGAACGCGATGACACCGGCCCCGTGTCTCTACGACCTTCCCCTGCGGAGTTATGGCCCCGCCCTGGGTTAAAACCCTCCAGGCGGGCCTGACTGGACCTGGACCCCACACGGACCTCCGTCCTGGGCTAGGGCGGGTTCACGGAGGCCCCCGGAGGTCTCCCGCTCCCTCTCCCCCACACGGAGCTCCGTCCTGGGCTGGGACGGGGCCGCGGGGGCCCCTGGAGGTCTCCGTCGTCCTCTGCCCCACACGGAGCGCCGTCCTGGGCTAGGGCTGGGCCGGGGAGCACCCCCCGTGGAGCTCCGTCCTCGGTCTCCCCACACATGGAGCTCCGTCCTGGGCTAAGGCAGGGCCGCGGAGCACCCCCCGTGGAGCTCCGTCCTGGGTCTCCCCACACACGGAGCTCCTTCCTGGGCTAGGGCTGGGCCGCCGAGCACCCCCCGTGGAGCTCCGTCCTGGGTCTCCCCACACACGGAGCTCCTTCCTGGGCTAGGGCCGGGCCGCCGAGCACCCCCCGTGGAGCTCCGTCATGGGTCAGACAGACAGACAGGCAGTCAGACAGACAGGCAGAGAGACAGACAGGCAGGCAGACAGACAGGCAGTCAGACAGACAGGCAGAGAGACAGACAGGCAGACAGACAGGCAGTCAGACAGACAGGCAGAGAGACAGACAGGCAGACAGACAGGCAGGCAGACAGACAGGCAGACAGACAGGCAGACAGACAGGCAGTCAGACAGACAGGCAGAGAGACAGACAGGCAGACAGACAGGCAGTCAGACAGACAGGCAGAGAGACAGACAGGCAGACAGACAGGCAGACAAACAGACAGGCAGACAGACAGGCAGGCAGACAGACAGGCAGACAGACAGGCAGACAGACAGGCAGAGAGACAGACAGGCAGACAGACAGACAGGCAGACAGACAGGCAGGCAGACAGACAGGCAGACAGACAGGCAGGCAGACAGACAGGCAGAGAGACAGACAGGCAGACAGACAGGCAGTCAGACAGACAGGCAGAGAGACAGACAGGCAGACAGACAGGCAGACAGACAGGCAGTCAGACAGACAGGCAGAGAGACAGACAGGCAGACAGACAGGCAGACAAACAGGCAGGCAGACAGACAGACAGGCAGACAGACAGACAGACAGACAGACAGGCAGGCAGGCAGGCAGACAGACAGGCAGACAGACAGGCACATGTGTGTGCATATATAGATAGAGGCCCCTGGAGCTCTCCAGCACCATCTGCCCCACATGGAGCTCCGTCCTGGGCTAAGGCTGGGCCGCAGACCACCCCCCGTGGAGCTCCGTCCTGGGTCTCCCCACACATGGAGCTCCGTCCTGGGCTAAGGCAGGGCCGCGGAGCACCCCCCGTGGAGCTCCGTCCTGGGTCTCCCCACACATGGAGCTCCGTCCTGGGCTAAGGCTGGGCCGCGGACCACCCCCCATGGAGCTCCGTCCTGGGTCTCCCCACACATGGAGCTCCGTCCTGGGCTAAGGCTGGGCCGCGGACCACCCCCCATGGAGCTCCGTCCTGGGTCTCCCCACACATGGAGCTCCGTCCCGGGCTAGGGCAGGGCCGTGGGGGGGGCCCTGGAGCTCTCCCCGACACGTAGCTCATGAGGTGGCATGACCTCTCCACTATGCATCTTTCAAAATGCTGTTACTTAGGTAACAGTACTGAAGTATCACCAGCAATATGCACTCACAGTATCAACAGGCAAATTATTACTCTCATCATCATCTTCTTCATCATCATCATCATCATCATCATCATCATCATCATCATCATCATCATCATTGTTATTATTATTCAAAATTACTTATCCATTGGCTTTCTCTTTATTCATATGACGTTCGTATAAAGTATACATGTACACAAGCAGCTACCTCCGCCCCACATGGAGCTCCGTCCTGGGCTAGGGCAGGGCCATGGGGGGCCTGGAGGTCTACCCCCACGTGGAGCTCCGTCCTGGGCTAGGGCAGGGCCATGGGGGCCCTGGAGGTCTACCCCCACATGGAGCTTCGTCCTGGGCCATGGGGGGCCTGGAGGTCTACCCCCCACATGGAGCTCTATCCTGGGCTAGGGCAGGGCCATGGGGGGCCTGGAGGTCTACCCCCACATGGAGCTCCATCCAGGGCCAGGGGGGCCCTGGAGGTCTACCCCCACATGAAGCTATATCCTGGGCTAGGGCAGGGCCATGGGGGCTCTGGGGGTCTACCCCCACATGGAGCTCTACCCTGGGCTAGGGCAGGGCCATGGGGGCTCTGGGGGTCTACCCCCACATGGAGCTCTATCCTGGGCTAGGGCAGGGCCATGGGGGGCCTGGAGGTCTACCCCCACATGGAGCTCCATCCAGGGCCAGGGGGGCCCTGGAGGTCTACCCCCACATGAAGCTATATCCTGGGCTAGGGCAGGGCCATGGGGGGCCTGGAGGTCTCTGGAGGTCTACCCCCACAGGGAGCTCCATCCAGGGCCATGGGGGGCCTGGAGGTCTCTGGAGGTCTACCCCCACAGGGAGCTCCATCCAGGGCCAGGGGGGCCATGGGGGTCTACCCCCACATGGAGCTCCGTCCTGGGCTAGGGCAGGGCCATGGGGGGCCTGGGGGTCTCTGGAGGTCTACCCCCACAGGGAGCTCCATCCAGGGCCAGGGGGGCCATGGGGGTCTACCCCCACATGGAGCTCCGTCCTGGGCTAGGGGGGCCATGGGGGTCTACCCCCACATGGAGCTCCGTCCTGGGCTAGGGCAGGGCCATGGGGGGCCTGGAGGTCTCTGGAGGTCTACCCCCACAGGGAGCTCCATCCAGGGCCAGGGGGGCCATGGGGGTCTCTGGAGGTCTACCCCCACAGGGAGCTCCATCCAGGGCCATGGGGGGCCTGGAGGTCTCTGGAGGTCTACCCCCACAGGGAGCTCCATCCAGGGCCAGGGGGGCCATGGGGGTCTACCCCCCACATGGGGCTCCATCCTGGGCCATGGGGGGCCTGGGGGTCTCTGGAGGTCTACCCCCACAGGGAGCTCCATCCAGGGCCAGGGGGGCCATGGGGGTCTCTGGAGGTCTACCCCCACAGGGAGCTCCATCCAGGGCCATGGGGGGCCTGGAGGTCTCTGGAGGTCTACCCCCCACATGGGGCTCCATCCTGGGCCATGGGGGGCCTGGGGGTCTCTGGAGGTCTCTGGAGGTCTACCCCCACAGGGAGCTCCATCCAGGGCCAGGGGGGCCATGGGGGTCTCTGGAGGTCTACCCCCATAGGGAGCTCCATCCAGGGCCATGGGGGGCCTGGAGGTCTCTGGAGGTCTACCCCCACAGGGAGCTCCATCCAGGGCCAGGGGGGCCATGGGGGTCTACCCCCCACATGGGGCTCCATCCTGGGCCATGGGGGGCCTGGGGGTCTCTGGAGGTCTACCCCCACAGGGAGCTCCATCCAGGGCCAGGGGGGCCATGGGGGTCTCTGGAGGTCTACCCCCACAGGGAGCTCCATCCAGGGCCATGGGGGGCCTGGAGGTCTCTGGAGGTCTACCCCCCACATGGGGCTCCATCCTGGGCCATGGGGGGCCTGGGGGTCTCTGGAGGTCTCTGGAGGTCTACCCCCACAGGGAGCTCCATCCAGGGCCAGGGGGGCCATGGGGGTCTCTGGAGGTCTACCCCCACAGGGAGCTCCATCCAGGGCCATGGGGGGCCTGGAGGTCTCTGGAGGTCTACCCCCCACATGGGGCTCCATCCTGGGCCATGGGGGGCCTGGGGGTCTCTGGAGGTCTCTGGAGGTCTACCCCCACAGGGAGCTCCATCCAGGGCCAGGGGGGCCATGGGGGTCTCTGGAGGTCTACCCCCACAGGGAGCTCCATCCAGGGCCATGGGGGGCCTGGAGGTCTCTGGAGGTCTACCCCCACAGGGAGCTCCATCCAGGGCCAGGGGGGCCAT
>JAYKQN010000095.1:90000-102500 GCA_036785175.1 Eupleurogrammus muticus | reverse complement strand
CGCCGTATGACAGCGGACCGATAGTTCCTTGGAAAACAGGGTATTTTTGGTCCACTGTGCGAAGGCTAATCTCCCCGGACCTCTGGGGACTTTTGCCTTCGTCACGTTAAAACACTTTGTCATTTTTCTCACTTTTTTTTTCGTGCCCTTGGTACTCCGCCGTATGACAGCGGACCGATAGTTCCTTGGAAAACAGGGTATTTTTGGTCCACTGTGCGAAGGCTAAGTCTCTCCCCAGACCTTTGGGGAGTTTTGCCTTCGTCACGTTAAAACACTTTGTCATTTTTCTCACTTTTTTTTTCGTGCCCTTGGTACTCCGCCGTATGACAGCGGACCGATAGTTCCTTGGAAAACAGGGTATTTTTGGTCCACTGTGCGAAGGCTAATCTCCCCGGACCTCTGGGGACTTTTGCCTTCGTCACGTTAAAACACTTTGTCATTTTTCTCACTTTTTTTTTCGTGCCCTTGGTACTCCGCCGTATGACAGCGGACCGATAGTTCCTTGGAAAACAGGGTATTTTCTGTCCACTGTGCGAAGGCTAAGTCTCTCCCCAGACCTTTGGGGAGTTTTGCCTTCGTCACGTTAAAACACTTTGTCATTTTTCTCACTTTTTTTTTTCGTGCCCTTGGTACTCCGCCGTATGACAGCGGACTGATAGTTCCTTGGAAAACAGGGTATTTTTGGTCCACTGTGCGAAGGCTAATCTCCCCGGACCTTTGGGGAGTTTTGCCTTCGTCACGTTAAAACACTTTGTCATTTTTCTCAATTTTTTTTTTCGTGCCCTTGGTACTCCGCCGAATAACAGCGTACCGATAGTTCCTTGGAAAACAGGGTATTTTTTGGTCCACTGTGCGAAGGCTAATCTCCCCGGACCTCCGGGGACTTTTGCCTTCGTCACGTTAAAACACTTTGTCATTTTTCTCAACTTTTTTTCGTGCCCTTGGTACTCCGCCGTATGACAGCGGACTGATAGTTCCTTGGAAAACAGGGTATTTTTGGTCCACTGTGCGAAGGCTAATCTCCCCGGACCTCCGGGGACTTTTGCCTTCGTCACGTTAAAACACTTTGTCATTTTTCTCAACTTTTTTTCGTGCCCTTGGTACGCCGCCGAATAACAGCGTACCGATAGTTCCTTGGAAAACAGGGTATTTTCTGGTCCACTGTGTGAAGGCTAAATCTCTCCCCAGACCTTTGGGGAGATTAGCCTTCGTCACGTTAAAACACTTTGTCATTTTTCTCAACTTTTTTTCGTGCCCTTGGTACGCCGCCGAATAACAGCGTACCGATAGTTCCTTGGAAAACAGGGTATTTTCTGGTCCACTGTGTGAAGGCTAAATCTCTCCCCAGACCTTTGGGGAGATTAGCCTTCATCACGTTGAAACACTTAGAAAAAAAACTGAAAACGCTTGGTTCGCCTAAGCCCAAAACCATGCATTTTAATGGGGGAAATTTCAAACGGCCATAACCTTGGATAGGAACCGGCTAGACACTTCAAACAAAGACCCGTACCCACTAACTTGGCCGTGCCGAACGCGATGACACCGGCCCCGTGTCTCTAGGACCTTCCCCTGCGGAGCTATGGTCCCCCCTGGGTTAAAACCCTCCAGACCGGCCTGACTGGACCTGTACCCAACACAGAGCTCCGTCCTGGGCTACGACAGGGCCACGGAGGCCCCCGGGGGTCTCTGGAGGTCTGCGCCACGCGGCGCTCCATCCGAGGCCAGGGTGGCCCTGGAGCTATGCCCCCACACGGAGCTGTATTCCTGGGCTAAGGCTGGGCCGCGGGGGGCCTGGAGGTCTGCGCCACACGGAGCTGCATCCGGGGCCACGGAGGCCCTGGAGCTATGCCCCACACGGGGGTCTATTCCTGGGCTAAGGCTGGGCTGCGTGGGGCCTGGAGGTCTGCGCCACGCGGCGCTCCATCCGGGGCCAGGGAGGCTCTGGAGCTATGCCCCACAAGGGGCTCTATTCCTGGGCTAAGGCTGGGCCACGGGGGGCCTGGAGGTCTGCCCCACGCGGTGCTCCATCCGGGGCCAGGGAGGCTCTGGAGCTATGCCCCACAAGGGGCTCTATTCCTGGGCTAAGGCGGGGGCACGGGGGGCCTGGACGTCTGCCCCACGCGTTGCTCCATCCGGGGCCAGGGAGGCTCTGGAGCTATGCCCCACAAGGGGCTCTATTCCTGGGCTAAGGCTGGGCCACGGGGGGCCTGGAGGTCTGCCCCACGCGGTGCTCCATCCGGGGCCAGGGAGGCTCTGGAGCTATGCCCCACAAGGGGCTCTATTCCTGGGCTAAGGCGGGGGCACGGGGGGCCTGGAGGTCTGCCCCACGCATTGCTCCATCCGGGGCCAGGGAGGCTCTGGAGCTATGCCCCACAAGAGGCTCTATTCCTGGGCTAAGGCTGGGCCACGGGGGGCCTGGAGGTCTGCCCCACACGGTGCTCCATCCGGGGCCAGGGAGGCTCTGGAGCTATGCCCCACAAGGGGCTCTATTCCTGGGCTAAGGCTGGGCCACGGGGGGCCTGGAGGTCTGCGCCACGCGGAGCTCCATCCGGGGCCAGGGAGGCCCTGGAGCTATGCCCCACAAGGGGCTCTGTTCCTGGGCTAAGGCTGGGCCACGGGGGGCCTGGAGGTCTGTCGCACACGGGAGCTCCATCCGGGGCCAGGGAGGCTCTGGAGCTATGCCCCACAAGGGGCTCTATTCCTGGGCTAAGGCTGGGCCACGGGGGGCCTGGAGGTCTGCGCCACAAGGAGCTCCATCCGGGGCCAGGGAGGCCCTGGAGCTATGCCCCACAAGGGGCTCTGTTCCTGGGCTAAGGCTGGGCCACGGGGGGCCTGGAGGTCTGTCGCACACGGGAGCTCCATCCGGGGCCAGGGAGGCTCTGGAGCTATGCCCCACAAGGGGCTCTATTCCTGGGCTAAGGCTGGGCCACGGGGGGCCTGGAGGTCTGCGCCACAAGGAGCTCCATCCGGGGCCAGGGAGGCCCTGGAGCTGTGCCCCACACGGGGCTCTGTTCCTGGGCTAAGGCTGGGCAACGGGGGGCCTGGAGGTCTGTCGCACACGGGAGCTCCATCCGGGGCCAGGGAGGCTCTGGAGCTATGCCCCACAAGGGGCTCTATTCCTGGGCTAAGGCTGGGCCACGGGGGGCCTGGAGGTCTGCGCCACAAGGAGCTCCATCCGGGGCCAGGGAGGCCCTGGAGCTGTGCCCCACACGGGGCTCTGTTCCTGGGCTAAGGCTGGGCAACGGGGGGCCTGGAGGTCTGTCGCACACGGGAGCTCCATCCGGGGCCAGGGAGGCCCTGGAGCTATGCCCCACACGGGGCTCTGTTCCTGGGCTAAGGCAGCGGCGCGGGGCCCTGGAAGAGAAAAAAAAAAAAAAAAAAAAAAAAAAAAATTTTATTTATTTTTTAATAATTTTTTTAGAGGGGAAAACCTGCCCAAAACCTGCCCCAGACGGCCTCTGGGGGGGGCCCGTCACAAGGCAAGGCCCCCCCGCCGCTTTCTCTGGGGGTATCTGTTTCCGAAAACTGGGTTTCTGAAATCGTGCGGAAGGTTCCTTGGAAAACCGGGTGTTTTTTGGTCCACTGTGCGAAGGCTAATCTCCCCAAACCCTTGGGGAGATTAGCCTTCGTCACGTTAAAACACTTTGTCATTTTTCTGAATTTTTTTTCGTGCCCTTGGTACTCCGCCGTATGACAGCGTACCGATAGTTCCTTGGAAAACAGGGTATTTTCTGGTCCACTGTGTGAAGGCTAAATCTCTCCCCAGACCTTTGGGGAGATTAGCCTTCATCACGTTGAAACACTTAGAAAAAAACCTGAAAACGCTTGGTTCGCCTAAGCCCAAAACCATGCATTTTATTGGGGGGAGTTTCAAACGGCCATAACTTTGGATAGGAGCCGGCTAGACACTTCAAACAAAGACCGGCACCCACTAACTTGGCCACGCCGAACGCGATGACACCGGCCCCGTGTCTCTACGACCTTCCCCTGCGGAGTTATGGCCCCGCCCTGGGTTAAAACCCTCCAGGCGGGCCTGACTGGACCTGGACCCCACACGGACCTCCGTCCTGGGCTAGGGCAGATTCACGGAGGCCCCTGGAGGTCTCCCGCTCCCTCTCCCCCACACGGAGCTCCGTCCTGGGCTGGGACGGGGCCGCGGGGGCCCCTGGAGGTCTCAGCCCAAAACCATGCATTTTAATGGGGGGGAGATTCAAACGCCCATAACTTTGGATAGGAGCCGGCTAGCCACTTCAAACAAAGACCGGCACCCACTAACTTGGCCACGCCGAACGCGATGACACCGGCCCCGTGTCTCTACGACCTTCCCCTGCGGAGTTATGGCCCCGCCCTGGGTTAAAACCCTCCAGACGGGCCTGACTGGACCTGGACCCCACACGGACCTCCGTCCTGGGCTAGGGCTGGGCCGGGGAGGCCCCCGGAGGTCTCCCGCTCCCTCTCCCCCACACGGAGCTCCGTCCTGGGCTGGGACGGGGCCGCGGGGGCCCCTGGAGGTCTCAACCCAAAACCATTCATTTTAATGGGGGGGGGGGGTTTCAAACGCCCATAACTTTGGATAGGAGCCGGCTAGACACTTCAAACCAAGACCGGCACCCACTAACTTGGCCACGCCGAACGCGATGACACCGGCCCCGTGTCTCTACGACCTTCCCCTGCGGAGTTATGGCCCCGCCCTGGGTTAAAACCCTCCAGGCGGGCCTGACTGGACCTGGACCCCACACGGACCTCCGTCCTGGGCTAGGGCGGGTTCACGGAGGCCCCCGGAGGTCTCCCGCTCCCTCTCCCCCACACGGAGCTCCGTCCTGGGCTGGGACGGGGCCGCGGGGGCCCCTGGAGGTCTCCGTCGTCCTCTGCCCCACACGGAGCGCCGTCCTGGGCTAGGGCTGGGCCGGGGAGCACCCCCCGTGGAGCTCCGTCCTCGGTCTCCCCACACATGGAGCTCCGTCCTGGGCTAAGGCAGGGCCGCGGAGCACCCCCCGTGGAGCTCCGTCCTGGGTCTCCCCACACACGGAGCTCCTTCCTGGGCTAGGGCTGGGCCGCCGAGCACCCCCCGTGGAGCTCCGTCCTGGGTCTCCCCACACACGGAGCTCCTTCCTGGGCTAGGGCCGGGCCGCCGAGCACCCCCCGTGGAGCTCCGTCATGGGTCAGACAGACAGACAGGCAGTCAGACAGACAGGCAGAGAGACAGACAGGCAGGCAGACAGACAGGCAGTCAGACAGACAGGCAGAGAGACAGACAGGCAGACAGACAGGCAGTCAGACAGACAGGCAGAGAGACAGACAGGCAGACAGACAGGCAGGCAGACAGACAGGCAGACAGACAGGCAGACAGACAGGCAGTCAGACAGACAGGCAGAGAGACAGACAGGCAGACAGACAGGCAGTCAGACAGACAGGCAGAGAGACAGACAGGCAGACAGACAGGCAGACAAACAGACAGGCAGACAGACAGGCAGGCAGACAGACAGGCAGACAGACAGGCAGACAGACAGGCAGAGAGACAGACAGGCAGACAGACAGACAGGCAGACAGACAGGCAGGCAGACAGACAGGCAGACAGACAGGCAGGCAGACAGACAGGCAGAGAGACAGACAGGCAGACAGACAGGCAGTCAGACAGACAGGCAGAGAGACAGACAGGCAGACAGACAGGCAGACAGACAGGCAGTCAGACAGACAGGCAGAGAGACAGACAGGCAGACAGACAGGCAGACAAACAGGCAGGCAGACAGACAGACAGGCAGACAGACAGACAGACAGACAGACAGGCAGGCAGGCAGGCAGACAGACAGGCAGACAGACAGGCACATGTGTGTGCATATATAGATAGAGGCCCCTGGAGCTCTCCAGCACCATCTGCCCCACATGGAGCTCCGTCCTGGGCTAAGGCTGGGCCGCAGACCACCCCCCGTGGAGCTCCGTCCTGGGTCTCCCCACACATGGAGCTCCGTCCTGGGCTAAGGCAGGGCCGCGGAGCACCCCCCGTGGAGCTCCGTCCTGGGTCTCCCCACACATGGAGCTCCGTCCTGGGCTAAGGCTGGGCCGCGGACCACCCCCCATGGAGCTCCGTCCTGGGTCTCCCCACACATGGAGCTCCGTCCTGGGCTAAGGCTGGGCCGCGGACCACCCCCCATGGAGCTCCGTCCTGGGTCTCCCCACACATGGAGCTCCGTCCCGGGCTAGGGCAGGGCCGTGGGGGGGGCCCTGGAGCTCTCCCCGACACGTAGCTCATGAGGTGGCATGACCTCTCCACTATGCATCTTTCAAAATGCTGTTACTTAGGTAACAGTACTGAAGTATCACCAGCAATATGCACTCACAGTATCAACAGGCAAATTATTACTCTCATCATCATCTTCTTCATCATCATCATCATCATCATCATCATCATCATCATCATCATCATCATCATTGTTATTATTATTCAAAATTACTTATCCATTGGCTTTCTCTTTATTCATATGACGTTCGTATAAAGTATACATGTACACAAGCAGCTACCTCCGCCCCACATGGAGCTCCGTCCTGGGCTAGGGCAGGGCCATGGGGGGCCTGGAGGTCTACCCCCACGTGGAGCTCCGTCCTGGGCTAGGGCAGGGCCATGGGGGCCCTGGAGGTCTACCCCCACATGGAGCTTCGTCCTGGGCCATGGGGGGCCTGGAGGTCTACCCCCCACATGGAGCTCTATCCTGGGCTAGGGCAGGGCCATGGGGGGCCTGGAGGTCTACCCCCACATGGAGCTCCATCCAGGGCCAGGGGGGCCCTGGAGGTCTACCCCCACATGAAGCTATATCCTGGGCTAGGGCAGGGCCATGGGGGCTCTGGGGGTCTACCCCCACATGGAGCTCTACCCTGGGCTAGGGCAGGGCCATGGGGGCTCTGGGGGTCTACCCCCACATGGAGCTCTATCCTGGGCTAGGGCAGGGCCATGGGGGGCCTGGAGGTCTACCCCCACATGGAGCTCCATCCAGGGCCAGGGGGGCCCTGGAGGTCTACCCCCACATGAAGCTATATCCTGGGCTAGGGCAGGGCCATGGGGGGCCTGGAGGTCTCTGGAGGTCTACCCCCACAGGGAGCTCCATCCAGGGCCATGGGGGGCCTGGAGGTCTCTGGAGGTCTACCCCCACAGGGAGCTCCATCCAGGGCCAGGGGGGCCATGGGGGTCTACCCCCACATGGAGCTCCGTCCTGGGCTAGGGCAGGGCCATGGGGGGCCTGGGGGTCTCTGGAGGTCTACCCCCACAGGGAGCTCCATCCAGGGCCAGGGGGGCCATGGGGGTCTACCCCCACATGGAGCTCCGTCCTGGGCTAGGGGGGCCATGGGGGTCTACCCCCACATGGAGCTCCGTCCTGGGCTAGGGCAGGGCCATGGGGGGCCTGGAGGTCTCTGGAGGTCTACCCCCACAGGGAGCTCCATCCAGGGCCAGGGGGGCCATGGGGGTCTCTGGAGGTCTACCCCCACAGGGAGCTCCATCCAGGGCCATGGGGGGCCTGGAGGTCTCTGGAGGTCTACCCCCACAGGGAGCTCCATCCAGGGCCAGGGGGGCCATGGGGGTCTACCCCCCACATGGGGCTCCATCCTGGGCCATGGGGGGCCTGGGGGTCTCTGGAGGTCTACCCCCACAGGGAGCTCCATCCAGGGCCAGGGGGGCCATGGGGGTCTCTGGAGGTCTACCCCCACAGGGAGCTCCATCCAGGGCCATGGGGGGCCTGGAGGTCTCTGGAGGTCTACCCCCCACATGGGGCTCCATCCTGGGCCATGGGGGGCCTGGGGGTCTCTGGAGGTCTCTGGAGGTCTACCCCCACAGGGAGCTCCATCCAGGGCCAGGGGGGCCATGGGGGTCTCTGGAGGTCTACCCCCACAGGGAGCTCCATCCAGGGCCATGGGGGGCCTGGAGGTCTCTGGAGGTCTACCCCCACAGGGAGCTCCATCCAGGGCCAGGGGGGCCATGGGGGTCTACCCCCCACATGGGGCTCCATCCTGGGCCATGGGGGGCCTGGGGGTCTCTGGAGGTCTACCCCCACAGGGAGCTCCATCCAGGGCCAGGGGGGCCATGGGGGTCTCTGGAGGTCTACCCCCACAGGGAGCTCCATCCAGGGCCATGGGGGGCCTGGAGGTCTCTGGAGGTCTACCCCCCACATGGGGCTCCATCCTGGGCCATGGGGGGCCTGGGGGTCTCTGGAGGTCTACCCCCACAGGGAGCTCCATCCAGGGCCAGGGGGGCTCTGGAGCTATGCCCCACAAGGGGCTCTATTCCTGGGCTAAGGCTGGGCCACGGGGGGCCTGGAGGTCTGCGCCACAAGGAGCTCCATCCGGGGCCAGGGAGGCCCTGGAGCTGTGCCCCACACGGGGCTCTGTTCCTGGGCTAAGGCTGGGCAACGGGGGGCCTGGAGGTCTGTCGCACACGGGAGCTCCATCCGGGGCCAGGGAGGCCCTGGAGCTATGCCCCACACGGGGCTCTGTTCCTGGGCTAAGGCAGCGGCGCGGGGCCCTGGAAGAGAAAAAAAAAAAAAAAAAAAAAAAAAAAAATTTTATTTATTTTTTAATAATTTTTTTAGAGGGGAAAACCTGCCCAAAACCTGCCCCAGACGGCCTCTGGGGGGGGCCCGTCACAAGGCAAGGCCCCCCCGCCGCTTTCTCTGGGGGTATCTGTTTCCGAAAACTGGGTTTCTGAAATCGTGCGGAAGGTTCCTTGGAAAACCGGGTGTTTTTTGGTCCACTGTGCGAAGGCTAATCTCCCCAAACCCTTGGGGAGATTAGCCTTCGTCACGTTAAAACACTTTGTCATTTTTCTGAATTTTTTTTCGTGCCCTTGGTACTCCGCCGTATGACAGCGTACCGATAGTTCCTTGGAAAACAGGGTATTTTCTGGTCCACTGTGTGAAGGCTAAATCTCTCCCCAGACCTTTGGGGAGATTAGCCTTCATCACGTTGAAACACTTAGAAAAAAACCTGAAAACGCTTGGTTCGCCTAAGCCCAAAACCATGCATTTTATTGGGGGGAGTTTCAAACGGCCATAACTTTGGATAGGAGCCGGCTAGACACTTCAAACAAAGACCGGCACCCACTAACTTGGCCACGCCGAACGCGATGACACCGGCCCCGTGTCTCTACGACCTTCCCCTGCGGAGTTATGGCCCCGCCCTGGGTTAAAACCCTCCAGGCGGGCCTGACTGGACCTGGACCCCACACGGACCTCCGTCCTGGGCTAGGGCAGATTCACGGAGGCCCCTGGAGGTCTCCCGCTCCCTCTCCCCCACACGGAGCTCCGTCCTGGGCTGGGACGGGGCCGCGGGGGCCCCTGGAGGTCTCAGCCCAAAACCATGCATTTTAATGGGGGGGAGATTCAAACGCCCATAACTTTGGATAGGAGCCGGCTAGCCACTTCAAACAAAGACCGGCACCCACTAACTTGGCCACGCCGAACGCGATGACACCGGCCCCGTGTCTCTACGACCTTCCCCTGCGGAGTTATGGCCCCGCCCTGGGTTAAAACCCTCCAGACGGGCCTGACTGGACCTGGACCCCACACGGACCTCCGTCCTGGGCTAGGGCTGGGCCGGGGAGGCCCCCGGAGGTCTCCCGCTCCCTCTCCCCCACACGGAGCTCCGTCCTGGGCTGGGACGGGGCCGCGGGGGCCCCTGGAGGTCTCAACCCAAAACCATTCATTTTAATGGGGGGGGGGGGGTTTCAAACGCCCATAACTTTGGATAGGAGCCGGCTAGACACTTCAAACCAAGACCGGCACCCACTAACTTGGCCACGCCGAACGCGATGACACCGGCCCCGTGTCTCTACGACCTTCCCCTGCGGAGTTATGGCCCCGCCCTGGGTTAAAACCCTCCAGGCGGGCCTGACTGGACCTGGACCCCACACGGACCTCCGTCCTGGGCTAGGGCGGGTTCACGGAGGCCCCCGGAGGTCTCCCGCTCCCTCTCCCCCACACGGAGCTCCGTCCTGGGCTGGGACGGGGCCGCGGGGGCCCCTGGAGGTCTCCGTCGTCCTCTGCCCCACACGGAGCGCCGTCCTGGGCTAGGGCTGGGCCGGGGAGCACCCCCCGTGGAGCTCCGTCCTCGGTCTCCCCACACATGGAGCTCCGTCCTGGGCTAAGGCAGGGCCGCGGAGCACCCCCCGTGGAGCTCCGTCCTGGGTCTCCCCACACACGGAGCTCCTTCCTGGGCTAGGGCTGGGCCGCCGAGCACCCCCCGTGGAGCTCCGTCCTGGGTCTCCCCACACACGGAGCTCCTTCCTGGGCTAGGGCCGGGCCGCCGAGCACCCCCCGTGGAGCTCCGTCATGGGTCAGACAGACAGACAGGCAGTCAGACAGACAGGCAGAGAGACAGACAGGCAGGCAGACAGACAGGCAGTCAGACAGACAGGCAGAGAGACAGACAGGCAGACAGACAGGCAGTCAGACAGACAGGCAGAGAGACAGACAGGCAGACAGACAGGCAGGCAGACAGACAGGCAGACAGACAGGCAGACAGACAGGCAGTCAGACAGACAGGCAGAGAGACAGACAGGCAGACAGACAGGCAGTCAGACAGACAGGCAGAGAGACAGACAGGCAGACAGACAGGCAGACAAACAGACAGGCAGACAGACAGGCAGGCAGACAGACAGGCAGACAGACAGGCAGACAGACAGGCAGAGAGACAGACAGGCAGACAGACAGACAGGCAGACAGACAGGCAGGCAGACAGACAGGCAGACAGACAGGCAGGCAGACAGACAGGCAGAGAGACAGACAGGCAGACAGACAGGCAGTCAGACAGACAGGCAGAGAGACAGACAGGCAGACAGACAGGCAGACAGACAGGCAGTCAGACAGACAGGCAGAGAGACAGACAGGCAGACAGACAGGCAGACAAACAGGCAGGCAGACAGACAGACAGGCAGACAGACAGACAGACAGACAGACAGGCAGGCAGGCAGGCAGACAGACAGGCAGACAGACAGGCACATGTGTGTGCATATATAGATAGAGGCCCCTGGAGCTCTCCAGCACCATCTGCCCCACATGGAGCTCCGTCCTGGGCTAAGGCTGGGCCGCAGACCACCCCCCGTGGAGCTCCGTCCTGGCTGGGTCTCCCCACACATGGAGCTCCGTCCTGGGCTAAGGCAGGGCCGCGGAGCACCCCCCGTGGAGCTCCGTCCTGGGTCTCCCCACACATGGAGCTCCGTCCTGGGCTAAGGCTGGGCCGCGGACCACCCCCCATGGAGCTCCGTCCTGGGTCTCCCCACACATGGAGCTCCGTCCTGGGCTAAGGCTGGGCCGCGGACCACCCCCCATGGAGCTCCGTCCTGGGTCTCCCCACACATGGAGCTCCGTCCCGGGCTAGGGCAGGGCCGTGGGGGGGGCCCTGGAGCTCTCCCCGACACGTAGCTCATGAGGTGGCATGACCTCTCCACTATGCATCTTTCAAAATGCTGTTACTTAGGTAACAGTACTGAAGTATCACCAGCAATATGCACTCACAGTATCAACAGGCAAATTATTACTCTCATCATCATCTTCTTCATCATCATCATCATCATCATCATCATCATCATCATCATCATCATCATCATTGTTATTATTATTCAAAATTACTTATCCATTGGCTTTCTCTTTATTCATATGACGTTCGTATAAAGTATACATGTACACAAGCAGCTACCTCCGCCCCACATGGAGCTCCGTCCTGGGCTAGGGCAGGGCCATGGGGGGCCTGGAGGTCTACCCCCACGTGGAGCTCCGTCCTGGGCTAGGGCAGGGCCATGGGGGCCCTGGAGGTCTACCCCCACATGGAGCTTCGTCCTGGGCCATGGGGGGCCTGGAGGTCTACCCCCCACATGGAGCTCTATCCTGGGCTAGGGCAGGGCCATGGGGGGCCTGGAGGTCTACCCCCACATGGAGCTCCATCCAGGGCCAGGGGGGCCCTGGAGGTCTACCCCCACATGAAGCTATATCCTGGGCTAGGGCAGGGCCATGGGGGCTCTGGGGGTCTACCCCCACATGGAGCTCTACCCTGGGCTAGGGCAGGGCCATGGGGGCTCTGGGGGTCTACCCCCACATGGAGCTCTATCCTGGGCTAGGGCAGGGCCATGGGGGGCCTGGAGGTCTACCCCCACATGGAGCTCCATCCAGGGCCAGGGGGGCCCTGGAGGTCTACCCCCACATGAAGCTATATCCTGGGCTAGGGCAGGGCCATGGGGGGCCTGGAGGTCTCTGGAGGTCTACCCCCACAGGGAGCTCCATCCAGGGCCATGGGGGGCCTGGAGGTCTCTGGAGGTCTACCCCCACAGGGAGCTCCATCCAGGGCCAGGGGGGCCATGGGGGTCTACCCCCACATGGAGCTCCGTCCTGGGCTAGGGCAGGGCCATGGGGGGCCTGGGGGTCTCTGGAGGTCTACCCCCACAGGGAGCTCCATCCAGGGCCAGGGGGGCCATGGGGGTCTACCCCCACATGGAGCTCCGTCCTGGGCTAGGGGGGCCATGG
>JAYKQN010000095.1:70000-80000 GCA_036785175.1 Eupleurogrammus muticus | reverse complement strand
CTAATCTCCCCGGACCTCCGGGGACTTTTGCCTTCGTCACGTTAAAACACTTTGTCATTTTTCTCAACTTTTTTTCGTGCCCTTGGTACTCCGCCGTATGACAGCGGACTGATAGTTCCTTGGAAAACAGGGTATTTTTGGTCCACTGTGCGAAGGCTAATCTCCCCGGACCTTTGGGGACTTTTGCCTTCGTCACGTTAAAACACTTTGTCATTTTTCTCAACTTTTTTTCGTGCCCTTGGTACGCCGCCGAATAACAGCGTACCGATAGTTCCTTGGAAAACAGGGTATTTTTTGGTCCACTGTGCGAAGGCTAATCTCCCCGGACCTCCGGGGACTTTTGCCTTCGTCACGTTAAAACACTTTGTCATTTTTCTCAACTTTTTTTCGTGCCCTTGGTACTCCGCCGTATGACAGCGGACCGATAGTTCCTTGGAAAACAGGGTATTTTTGGTCCACTGTGCGAAGGCTAATCTCCCCGGACCTTTGGGGACTTTTGCCTTCGTCACGTTAAAACACTTTGTCATTTTTCTCAACTTTTTTTCGTGCCCTTGGTACGCCGCCGAATAACAGCGTACCGATAGTTCCTTGGAAAACTGGGTATTTTTTGGTCCACTGTGCGAAGGCTAATCTCCCCGGACCTCCGGGGACTTTTGCCTTCGTCACGTTAAAACACTTTGTCATTTTTCTCAACTTTTTTTCGTGCCCTTGGTACGCCGCCGAATAACAGCGTACCGATAGTTCCTTGGAAAACAGGGTATTTTCTGGTCCACTGTGTGAAGGCTAAATCTCTCCCCAGACCTTTGGGGAGATTAGCCTTCATCACGTTGAAACACTTAGAAAAAAAACTGAAAACGCTTGGTTCGCCTAAGCCCAAAACCATGCATTTTAATGGGGGAAATTTCAAACGGCCATAACCTTGGATAGGAACCGGCTAGACACTTCAAACAAAGACCCGTACCCACTAACTTGGCCGTGCCGAACGCGATGACACCGGCCCCGTGTCTCTAGGACCTTCCCCTGCGGAGCTATGGTCCCCCCTGGGTTAAAACCCTCCAGACCGGCCTGACTGGACCTGTACCCAACACAGAGCTCCGTCCTGGGCTACGACAGGGCCACGGAGGCCCCCGGGGGTCTCTGGAGGTCTGCGCCACGCGGCGCTCCATCCGAGGCCAGGGTGGCCCTGGAGCTATGCCCCCACACGGAGCTGTATTCCTGGGCTAAGGCTGGGCCGCGGGGGGCCTGGAGGTCTGCGCCACACGGAGCTGCATCCGGGGCCACGGAGGCCCTGGAGCTATGCCCCACACGGGGGTCTATTCCTGGGCTAAGGCTGGGCTGCGTGGGGCCTGGAGGTCTGCGCCACGCGGCGCTCCATCCGGGGCCAGGGAGGCTCTGGAGCTATGCCCCACAAGGGGCTCTATTCCTGGGCTAAGGCTGGGCCACGGGGGGCCTGGAGGTCTGCCCCACGCGGTGCTCCATCCGGGGCCAGGGAGGCTCTGGAGCTATGCCCCACAAGGGGCTCTATTCCTGGGCTAAGGCGGGGGCACGGGGGGCCTGGACGTCTGCCCCACGCGTTGCTCCATCCGGGGCCAGGGAGGCTCTGGAGCTATGCCCCACAAGGGGCTCTATTCCTGGGCTAAGGCTGGGCCACGGGGGGCCTGGAGGTCTGCCCCACGCGGTGCTCCATCCGGGGCCAGGGAGGCTCTGGAGCTATGCCCCACAAGGGGCTCTATTCCTGGGCTAAGGCGGGGGCACGGGGGGCCTGGAGGTCTGCCCCACGCATTGCTCCATCCGGGGCCAGGGAGGCTCTGGAGCTATGCCCCACAAGAGGCTCTATTCCTGGGCTAAGGCTGGGCCACGGGGGGCCTGGAGGTCTGCCCCACACGGTGCTCCATCCGGGGCCAGGGAGGCTCTGGAGCTATGCCCCACAAGGGGCTCTATTCCTGGGCTAAGGCTGGGCCACGGGGGGCCTGGAGGTCTGCGCCACGCGGAGCTCCATCCGGGGCCAGGGAGGCCCTGGAGCTATGCCCCACAAGGGGCTCTGTTCCTGGGCTAAGGCTGGGCCACGGGGGGCCTGGAGGTCTGTCGCACACGGGAGCTCCATCCGGGGCCAGGGAGGCTCTGGAGCTATGCCCCACAAGGGGCTCTATTCCTGGGCTAAGGCTGGGCCACGGGGGGCCTGGAGGTCTGCGCCACAAGGAGCTCCATCCGGGGCCAGGGAGGCCCTGGAGCTATGCCCCACAAGGGGCTCTGTTCCTGGGCTAAGGCTGGGCCACGGGGGGCCTGGAGGTCTGTCGCACACGGGAGCTCCATCCGGGGCCAGGGAGGCTCTGGAGCTATGCCCCACAAGGGGCTCTATTCCTGGGCTAAGGCTGGGCCACGGGGGGCCTGGAGGTCTGCGCCACAAGGAGCTCCATCCGGGGCCAGGGAGGCCCTGGAGCTGTGCCCCACACGGGGCTCTGTTCCTGGGCTAAGGCTGGGCAACGGGGGGCCTGGAGGTCTGTCGCACACGGGAGCTCCATCCGGGGCCAGGGAGGCTCTGGAGCTATGCCCCACAAGGGGCTCTATTCCTGGGCTAAGGCTGGGCCACGGGGGGCCTGGAGGTCTGCGCCACAAGGAGCTCCATCCGGGGCCAGGGAGGCCCTGGAGCTGTGCCCCACACGGGGCTCTGTTCCTGGGCTAAGGCTGGGCAACGGGGGGCCTGGAGGTCTGTCGCACACGGGAGCTCCATCCGGGGCCAGGGAGGCCCTGGAGCTATGCCCCACACGGGGCTCTGTTCCTGGGCTAAGGCAGCGGCGCGGGGCCCTGGAAGAGAAAAAAAAAAAAAAAAAAAAAAAAAAAATTTTATTTATTTTTTAATAATTTTTTTAGAGGGGAAAACCTGCCCAAAACCTGCCCCAGACGGCCTCTGGGGGGGGCCCGTCACAAGGCAAGGCCCCCCCGCCGCTTTCTCTGGGGGTATCTGTTTCCGAAAACTGGGTTTCTGAAATCGTGCGGAAGGTTCCTTGGAAAACCGGGTGTTTTTTGGTCCACTGTGCGAAGGCTAATCTCCCCAAACCCTTGGGGAGATTAGCCTTCGTCACGTTAAAACACTTTGTCATTTTTCTGAATTTTTTTTCGTGCCCTTGGTACTCCGCCGTATGACAGCGTACCGATAGTTCCTTGGAAAACAGGGTATTTTCTGGTCCACTGTGTGAAGGCTAAATCTCTCCCCAGACCTTTGGGGAGATTAGCCTTCATCACGTTGAAACACTTAGAAAAAAACCTGAAAACGCTTGGTTCGCCTAAGCCCAAAACCATGCATTTTATTGGGGGGAGTTTCAAACGGCCATAACTTTGGATAGGAGCCGGCTAGACACTTCAAACAAAGACCGGCACCCACTAACTTGGCCACGCCGAACGCGATGACACCGGCCCCGTGTCTCTACGACCTTCCCCTGCGGAGTTATGGCCCCGCCCTGGGTTAAAACCCTCCAGGCGGGCCTGACTGGACCTGGACCCCACACGGACCTCCGTCCTGGGCTAGGGCAGATTCACGGAGGCCCCTGGAGGTCTCCCGCTCCCTCTCCCCCACACGGAGCTCCGTCCTGGGCTGGGACGGGGCCGCGGGGGCCCCTGGAGGTCTCAGCCCAAAACCATGCATTTTAATGGGGGGGAGATTCAAACGCCCATAACTTTGGATAGGAGCCGGCTAGCCACTTCAAACAAAGACCGGCACCCACTAACTTGGCCACGCCGAACGCGATGACACCGGCCCCGTGTCTCTACGACCTTCCCCTGCGGAGTTATGGCCCCGCCCTGGGTTAAAACCCTCCAGACGGGCCTGACTGGACCTGGACCCCACACGGACCTCCGTCCTGGGCTAGGGCTGGGCCGGGGAGGCCCCCGGAGGTCTCCCGCTCCCTCTCCCCCACACGGAGCTCCGTCCTGGGCTGGGACGGGGCCGCGGGGGCCCCTGGAGGTCTCAACCCAAAACCATTCATTTTAATGGGGGGGGGGGGGTTTCAAACGCCCATAACTTTGGATAGGAGCCGGCTAGACACTTCAAACCAAGACCGGCACCCACTAACATGGCCACGCCGAACGCGATGACACCGGCCCCGTGTCTCTACGACCTTCCCCTGCGGAGTTATGGCCCCGCCCTGGGTTAAAACCCTCCAGGCGGGCCTGACTGGACCTGGACCCCACACGGACCTCCGTCCTGGGCTAGGGCGGGTTCACGGAGGCCCCCGGAGGTCTCCCGCTCCCTCTCCCCCACACGGAGCTCCGTCCTGGGCTGGGACGGGGCCGCGGGGGCCCCTGGAGGTCTCCGTCGTCCTCTGCCCCACACGGAGCGCCGTCCTGGGCTAGGGCTGGGCCGGGGAGCACCCCCCGTGGAGCTCCGTCCTCGGTCTCCCCACACATGGAGCTCCGTCCTGGGCTAAGGCAGGGCCGCGGAGCACCCCCCGTGGAGCTCCGTCCTGGGTCTCCCCACACACGGAGCTCCTTCCTGGGCTAGGGCTGGGCCGCCGAGCACCCCCCGTGGAGCTCCGTCCTGGGTCTCCCCACACACGGAGCTCCTTCCTGGGCTAGGGCCGGGCCGCCGAGCACCCCCCGTGGAGCTCCGTCATGGGTCAGACAGACAGACAGGCAGTCAGACAGACAGGCAGAGAGACAGACAGGCAGGCAGACAGACAGGCAGTCAGACAGACAGGCAGAGAGACAGACAGGCAGACAGACAGGCAGTCAGACAGACAGGCAGAGAGACAGACAGGCAGACAGACAGGCAGGCAGACAGACAGGCAGACAGACAGGCAGACAGACAGGCAGTCAGACAGACAGGCAGAGAGACAGACAGGCAGACAGACAGGCAGTCAGACAGACAGGCAGAGAGACAGACAGGCAGACAGACAGGCAGACAAACAGACAGGCAGACAGACAGGCAGGCAGACAGACAGGCAGACAGACAGGCAGACAGACAGGCAGAGAGACAGACAGGCAGACAGACAGACAGGCAGACAGACAGGCAGGCAGACAGACAGGCAGACAGACAGGCAGGCAGACAGACAGGCAGAGAGACAGACAGGCAGACAGACAGGCAGTCAGACAGACAGGCAGAGAGACAGACAGGCAGACAGACAGGCAGACAGACAGGCAGTCAGACAGACAGGCAGAGAGACAGACAGGCAGACAGACAGGCAGACAAACAGGCAGGCAGACAGACAGACAGGCAGACAGACAGACAGACAGACAGACAGGCAGGCAGGCAGGCAGACAGACAGGCAGACAGACAGGCACATGTGTGTGCATATATAGATAGAGGCCCCTGGAGCTCTCCAGCACCATCTGCCCCACATGGAGCTCCGTCCTGGGCTAAGGCTGGGCCGCAGACCACCCCCCGTGGAGCTCCGTCCTGGGTCTCCCCACACATGGAGCTCCGTCCTGGGCTAAGGCAGGGCCGCGGAGCACCCCCCGTGGAGCTCCGTCCTGGGTCTCCCCACACATGGAGCTCCGTCCTGGGCTAAGGCTGGGCCGCGGACCACCCCCCATGGAGCTCCGTCCTGGGTCTCCCCACACATGGAGCTCCGTCCTGGGCTAAGGCTGGGCCGCGGACCACCCCCCATGGAGCTCCGTCCTGGGTCTCCCCACACATGGAGCTCCGTCCCGGGCTAGGGCAGGGCCGTGGGGGGGGCCCTGGAGCTCTCCCCGACACGTAGCTCATGAGGTGGCATGACCTCTCCACTATGCATCTTTCAAAATGCTGTTACTTAGGTAACAGTACTGAAGTATCACCAGCAATATGCACTCACAGTATCAACAGGCAAATTATTACTCTCATCATCATCTTCTTCATCATCATCATCATCATCATCATCATCATCATCATCATCATCATCATCATTGTTATTATTATTCAAAATTACTTATCCATTGGCTTTCTCTTTATTCATATGACGTTCGTATAAAGTATACATGTACACAAGCAGCTACCTCCGCCCCACATGGAGCTCCGTCCTGGGCTAGGGCAGGGCCATGGGGGGCCTGGAGGTCTACCCCCACGTGGAGCTCCGTCCTGGGCTAGGGCAGGGCCATGGGGGCCCTGGAGGTCTACCCCCACATGGAGCTTCGTCCTGGGCCATGGGGGGCCTGGAGGTCTACCCCCCACATGGAGCTCTATCCTGGGCTAGGGCAGGGCCATGGGGGGCCTGGAGGTCTACCCCCACATGGAGCTCCATCCAGGGCCAGGGGGGCCCTGGAGGTCTACCCCCACATGAAGCTATATCCTGGGCTAGGGCAGGGCCATGGGGGCTCTGGGGGTCTACCCCCACATGGAGCTCTACCCTGGGCTAGGGCAGGGCCATGGGGGCTCTGGGGGTCTACCCCCACATGGAGCTCTATCCTGGGCTAGGGCAGGGCCATGGGGGGCCTGGAGGTCTACCCCCACATGGAGCTCCATCCAGGGCCAGGGGGGCCCTGGAGGTCTACCCCCACATGAAGCTATATCCTGGGCTAGGGCAGGGCCATGGGGGGCCTGGAGGTCTCTGGAGGTCTACCCCCACAGGGAGCTCCATCCAGGGCCATGGGGGGCCTGGAGGTCTCTGGAGGTCTACCCCCACAGGGAGCTCCATCCAGGGCCAGGGGGGCCATGGGGGTCTACCCCCACATGGAGCTCCGTCCTGGGCTAGGGCAGGGCCATGGGGGGCCTGGGGGTCTCTGGAGGTCTACCCCCACAGGGAGCTCCATCCAGGGCCAGGGGGGCCATGGGGGTCTACCCCCACATGGAGCTCCGTCCTGGGCTAGGGGGGCCATGGGGGTCTACCCCCACATGGAGCTCCGTCCTGGGCTAGGGCAGGGCCATGGGGGGCCTGGAGGTCTCTGGAGGTCTACCCCCACAGGGAGCTCCATCCAGGGCCAGGGGGGCCATGGGGGTCTCTGGAGGTCTACCCCCACAGGGAGCTCCATCCAGGGCCATGGGGGGCCTGGAGGTCTCTGGAGGTCTACCCCCACAGGGAGCTCCATCCAGGGCCAGGGGGGCCATGGGGGTCTACCCCCCACATGGGGCTCCATCCTGGGCCATGGGGGGCCTGGGGGTCTCTGGAGGTCTACCCCCACAGGGAGCTCCATCCAGGGCCAGGGGGGCCATGGGGGTCTCTGGAGGTCTACCCCCACAGGGAGCTCCATCCAGGGCCATGGGGGGCCTGGAGGTCTCTGGAGGTCTACCCCCCACATGGGGCTCCATCCTGGGCCATGGGGGGCCTGGGGGTCTCTGGAGGTCTCTGGAGGTCTACCCCCACAGGGAGCTCCATCCAGGGCCAGGGGGGCCATGGGGGTCTCTGGAGGTCTACCCCCACAGGGAGCTCCATCCAGGGCCATGGGGGGCCTGGAGGTCTCTGGAGGTCTACCCCCACAGGGAGCTCCATCCAGGGCCAGGGGGGCCATGGGGGTCTACCCCCCACATGGGGCTCCATCCTGGGCCATGGGGGGCCTGGGGGTCTCTGGAGGTCTACCCCCACAGGGAGCTCCATCCAGGGCCAGGGGGGCCATGGGGGTCTCTGGAGGTCTACCCCCACAGGGAGCTCCATCCAGGGCCATGGGGGGCCTGGAGGTCTCTGGAGGTCTACCCCCCACATGGGGCTCCATCCTGGGCCATGGGGGGCCTGGGGGTCTCTGGAGGTCTCTGGAGGTCTACCCCCACAGGGAGCTCCATCCAGGGCCAGGGGGGCCATGGGGGTCTCTGGAGGTCTACCCCCACAGGGAGCTCCATCCAGGGCCATGGGGGGCCTGGAGGTCTCTGGAGGTCTACCCCCACAGGGAGCTCCATCCAGGGCCAGGGGGGCCATGGGGGTCTACCCCCCACATGGGGCTCCATCCTGGGCCATGGGGGGCCTGGGGGTCTCTGGAGGTCTACCCCCACAGGGAGCTCCATCCAGGGCCAGGGGGGCCATGGGGGTCTCTGGAGGTCTACCCCCACAGGGAGCTCCATCCAGGGCCATGGGGGGCCTGGAGGTCTCTGGAGGTCTACCCCCCACATGGGGCTCCATCCTGGGCCATGGGGGGCCTGGGGGTCTCTGGAGGTCTCTGGAGGTCTACCCCCACAGGGAGCTCCATCCAGGGCCAGGGGGGCCATGGGGGTCTCTGGAGGTCTACCCCCACAGGGAGCTCCATCCAGGGCCATGGGGGGCCTGGAGGTCTCTGGAGGTCTACCCCCACAGGGAGCTCCATCCAGGGCCAGGGGGGCCATGGGGGTCTACCCCCCACATGGGGCTCCATCCTGGGCCATGGGGGGCCTGGGGGTCTCTGGAGGTCTACCCCCACAGGGAGCTCCATCCAGGGCCAGGGGGGCCATGGGGGTCTCTGGAGGTCTACCCCCACAGGGAGCTCCATCCAGGGCCATGGGGGGCCTGGAGGTCTCTGGAGGTCTACCCCCCACATGGGGCTCCATCCTGGGCCATGGGGGGCCTGGGGGTCTCTGGAGGTCTACCCCCACAGGGAGCTCCATCCAGGGCCAGGGGGGCCATGGGGGTCTCTGGAGGTCTACCCCCACAGGGAGCTCCATCCAGGGCCAGGGGGGCCATGGGGGTCTCTGGAGGTCTACCCCCACAGGGAGCTCCATCCAGGGCCATGGGGGGCCTGGAGGTCTCTGGAGGTCTACCCCCCACATGGGGCTCCATCCTGGGCCATGGGGGGCCTGGGGGTCTCTGGAGGTCTCTGGAGGTCTACCCCCACAGGGAGCTCCATCCAGGGCCAGGGGGGCCATGGGGGTCTCTGGAGGTCTACCCCCACAGGGAGCTCCATCCAGGGCCATGGGGGGCCTGGAGGTCTCTGGAGGTCTACCCCCACAGGGAGCTCCATCCAGGGCCAGGGGGGCCATGGGGGTCTACCCCCCACATGGGGCTCCATCCTGGGCCATGGGGGGCCTGGGGGTCTCTGGAGGTCTACCCCCACAGGGAGCTCCATCCAGGGCCAGGGGGGCCATGGGGGTCTCTGGAGGTCTACCCCCACAGGGAGCTCCATCCAGGGCCATGGGGGGCCTGGAGGTCTCTGGAGGTCTACCCCCACAGGGAGCTCCATCCAGGGCCAGGGGGGCCATGGGGGTCTACCCCCACATGGAGCTCCGTCCTGGGCTAGGGCAGGGCCATGGGGGGCCTGGGGGTCTCTGGAGGTCTACCCCCACAGGGAGCTCCATCCAGGGCCAGGGGGGCCATGGGGGTCTACCCCCACATGGAGCTCCGTCCTGGGCTAGGGGGGCCATGGGGGTCTACCCCCACATGGAGCTCCGTCCTGGGCTAGGGCAGGGCCATGGGGGGCCTGGAGGTCTCTGGAGGTCTACCCCCACAGGGAGCTCCATCCAGGGCCAGGGGGGCCATGGGGGTCTACCCCCCACATGGGGCTCCATCCTGGGCCATGGGGGGCCTGGGGGTCTCTGGAGGTCTACCCCCACAGGGAGCTCCATCCAGGGCCAGGGGGGCCATGGGGGTCTCTGGAGGTCTACCCCCACAGGGAGCTCCATCCAGGGCCATGGGGGGCCTGGAGGTCTCTGGAGGTCTACCCCCCACATGGGGCTCCATCCTGGGCCATGGGGGGCCTGGGGGTCTCTGGAGGTCTCTGGAGGTCTACCCCCACAGGGAGCTCCATCCAGGGCCAGGGGGGCCATGGGGGTCTCTGGAGGTCTACCCCCACAGGGAGCTCCATCCAGGGCCATGGGGGGCCTGGAGGTCTCTGGAGGTCTACCCCCACAGGGAGCTCCATCCAGGGCCAGGGGGGCCATGGGGGTCTACCCCCCACATGGGGCTCCATCCTGGGCCATGGGGGGCCTGGGGGTCTCTGGAGGTCTACCCCCACAGGGAGCTCCATCCAGGGCCAGGGGGGCCATGGGGGTCTCTGGAGGTCTACCCCCACAGGGAGCTCCATCCAGGGCCATGGGGGGCCTGGAGGTCTCTGGAGGTCTACCCCCCACATGGGGCTCCATCCTGGGCCATGGGGGGCCTGGGGGTCTCTGGAGGTCTACCCCCACAGGGAG
>JAYKQN010000095.1:52500-60000 GCA_036785175.1 Eupleurogrammus muticus | reverse complement strand
CAGACCTTTGGGGAGTTTTGCCTTCGTCACGTTAAAACACTTTGTCATTTTTCTCACTTTTTTTTTTCGTGCCCTTGGTACTCCGCCGTATGACAGCGGACTGATAGTTCCTTGGAAAACAGGGTATTTTTGGTCCACTGTGCGAAGGCTAATCTCCCCGGACCTTTGGGGAGTTTTGCCTTCGTCACGTTAAAACACTTTGTCATTTTTCTCAATTTTTTTTTTCGTGCCCTTGGTACTCCGCCGAATAACAGCGTACCGATAGTTCCTTGGAAAACAGGGTATTTTTTGGTCCACTGTGCGAAGGCTAATCTCCCCGGACCTCCGGGGACTTTTGCCTTCGTCACGTTAAAACACTTTGTCATTTTTCTCAACTTTTTTTCGTGCCCTTGGTACGCCGCCGAATAACAGCGTACCGATAGTTCCTTGGAAAACAGGGTATTTTCTGGTCCACTGTGTGAAGGCTAAATCTCTCCCCAGACCTTTGGGGAGATTAGCCTTCATCACGTTGAAACACTTAGAAAAAAAACTGAAAACGCTTGGTTCGCCTAAGCCCAAAACCATGCATTTTAATGGGGGAAATTTCAAACGGCCATAACCTTGGATAGGAACCGGCTAGACACTTCAAACAAAGACCCGTACCCACTAACTTGGCCGTGCCGAACGCGATGACACCGGCCCCGTGTCTCTAGGACCTTCCCCTGCGGAGCTATGGTCCCCCCTGGGTTAAAACCCTCCAGACCGGCCTGACTGGACCTGTACCCAACACAGAGCTCCGTCCTGGGCTACGACAGGGCCACGGAGGCCCCCGGGGGTCTCTGGAGGTCTGCGCCACGCGGCGCTCCATCCGAGGCCAGGGTGGCCCTGGAGCTATGCCCCCACACGGAGCTGTATTCCTGGGCTAAGGCTGGGCCGCGGGGGGCCTGGAGGTCTGCGCCACACGGAGCTGCATCCGGGGCCACGGAGGCCCTGGAGCTATGCCCCACACGGGGGTCTATTCCTGGGCTAAGGCTGGGCTGCGTGGGGCCTGGAGGTCTGCGCCACGCGGCGCTCCATCCGGGGCCAGGGAGGCTCTGGAGCTATGCCCCACAAGGGGCTCTATTCCTGGGCTAAGGCTGGGCCACGGGGGGCCTGGAGGTCTGCCCCACGCGGTGCTCCATCCGGGGCCAGGGAGGCTCTGGAGCTATGCCCCACAAGGGGCTCTATTCCTGGGCTAAGGCGGGGGCACGGGGGGCCTGGACGTCTGCCCCACGCGTTGCTCCATCCGGGGCCAGGGAGGCTCTGGAGCTATGCCCCACAAGGGGCTCTATTCCTGGGCTAAGGCTGGGCCACGGGGGGCCTGGAGGTCTGCCCCACGCGGTGCTCCATCCGGGGCCAGGGAGGCTCTGGAGCTATGCCCCACAAGGGGCTCTATTCCTGGGCTAAGGCGGGGGCACGGGGGGCCTGGAGGTCTGCCCCACGCATTGCTCCATCCGGGGCCAGGGAGGCTCTGGAGCTATGCCCCACAAGAGGCTCTATTCCTGGGCTAAGGCTGGGCCACGGGGGGCCTGGAGGTCTGCCCCACACGGTGCTCCATCCGGGGCCAGGGAGGCTCTGGAGCTATGCCCCACAAGGGGCTCTATTCCTGGGCTAAGGCTGGGCCACGGGGGGCCTGGAGGTCTGCGCCACGCGGAGCTCCATCCGGGGCCAGGGAGGCCCTGGAGCTATGCCCCACAAGGGGCTCTGTTCCTGGGCTAAGGCTGGGCCACGGGGGGCCTGGAGGTCTGTCGCACACGGGAGCTCCATCCGGGGCCAGGGAGGCTCTGGAGCTATGCCCCACAAGGGGCTCTATTCCTGGGCTAAGGCTGGGCCACGGGGGGCCTGGAGGTCTGCGCCACAAGGAGCTCCATCCGGGGCCAGGGAGGCCCTGGAGCTATGCCCCACAAGGGGCTCTGTTCCTGGGCTAAGGCTGGGCCACGGGGGGCCTGGAGGTCTGTCGCACACGGGAGCTCCATCCGGGGCCAGGGAGGCTCTGGAGCTATGCCCCACAAGGGGCTCTATTCCTGGGCTAAGGCTGGGCCACGGGGGGCCTGGAGGTCTGCGCCACAAGGAGCTCCATCCGGGGCCAGGGAGGCCCTGGAGCTGTGCCCCACACGGGGCTCTGTTCCTGGGCTAAGGCTGGGCAACGGGGGGCCTGGAGGTCTGTCGCACACGGGAGCTCCATCCGGGGCCAGGGAGGCTCTGGAGCTATGCCCCACAAGGGGCTCTATTCCTGGGCTAAGGCTGGGCCACGGGGGGCCTGGAGGTCTGCGCCACAAGGAGCTCCATCCGGGGCCAGGGAGGCCCTGGAGCTGTGCCCCACACGGGGCTCTGTTCCTGGGCTAAGGCTGGGCAACGGGGGGCCTGGAGGTCTGTCGCACACGGGAGCTCCATCCGGGGCCAGGGAGGCCCTGGAGCTATGCCCCACACGGGGCTCTGTTCCTGGGCTAAGGCAGCGGCGCGGGGCCCTGGAAGAGAAAAAAAAAAAAAAAAAAAAAAAAAAAATTTTATTTATTTTTTAATAATTTTTTTAGAGGGGAAAACCTGCCCAAAACCTGCCCCAGACGGCCTCTGGGGGGGGCCCGTCACAAGGCAAGGCCCCCCCGCCGCTTTCTCTGGGGGTATCTGTTTCCGAAAACTGGGTTTCTGAAATCGTGCGGAAGGTTCCTTGGAAAACCGGGTGTTTTTTGGTCCACTGTGCGAAGGCTAATCTCCCCAAACCCTTGGGGAGATTAGCCTTCGTCACGTTAAAACACTTTGTCATTTTTCTGAATTTTTTTTCGTGCCCTTGGTACTCCGCCGTATGACAGCGTACCGATAGTTCCTTGGAAAACAGGGTATTTTCTGGTCCACTGTGTGAAGGCTAAATCTCTCCCCAGACCTTTGGGGAGATTAGCCTTCATCACGTTGAAACACTTAGAAAAAAACCTGAAAACGCTTGGTTCGCCTAAGCCCAAAACCATGCATTTTATTGGGGGGAGTTTCAAACGGCCATAACTTTGGATAGGACCCGGCTAGACACTTCAAACAAAGACCGGCACCCACTAACTTGGCCACGCCGAACGCGATGACACCGGCCCCGTGTCTCTACGACCTTCCCCTGCGGAGTTATGGCCCCGCCCTGGGTTAAAACCCTCCAGGCGGGCCTGACTGGACCTGGACCCCACACGGACCTCCGTCCTGGGCTAGGGCAGATTCACGGAGGCCCCTGGAGGTCTCCCGCTCCCTCTCCCCCACACGGAGCTCCGTCCTGGGCTGGGACGGGGCCGCGGGGGCCCCTGGAGGTCTCAGCCCAAAACCATGCATTTTAATGGGGGGGAGATTCAAACGCCCATAACTTTGGATAGGAGCCGGCTAGCCACTTCAAACAAAGACCGGCACCCACTAACTTGGCCACGCCGAACGCGATGACACCGGCCCCGTGTCTCTACGACCTTCCCCTGCGGAGTTATGGCCCCGCCCTGGGTTAAAACCCTCCAGACGGGCCTGACTGGACCTGGACCCCACACGGACCTCCGTCCTGGGCTAGGGCTGGGCCGGGGAGGCCCCCGGAGGTCTCCCGCTCCCTCTCCCCCACACGGAGCTCCGTCCTGGGCTGGGACGGGGCCGCGGGGGCCCCTGGAGGTCTCAACCCAAAACCATTCATTTTAATGGGGGGGGGGGGTTTCAAACGCCCATAACTTTGGATAGGAGCCGGCTAGACACTTCAAACCAAGACCGGCACCCACTAACATGGCCACGCCGAACGCGATGACACCGGCCCCGTGTCTCTACGACCTTCCCCTGCGGAGTTATGGCCCCGCCCTGGGTTAAAACCCTCCAGGCGGGCCTGACTGGACCTGGACCCCACACGGACCTCCGTCCTGGGCTAGGGCGGGTTCACGGAGGCCCCCGGAGGTCTCCCGCTCCCTCTCCCCCACACGGAGCTCCGTCCTGGGCTGGGACGGGGCCGCGGGGGCCCCTGGAGGTCTCCGTCGTCCTCTGCCCCACACGGAGCGCCGTCCTGGGCTAGGGCTGGGCCGGGGAGCACCCCCCGTGGAGCTCCGTCCTCGGTCTCCCCACACATGGAGCTCCGTCCTGGGCTAAGGCAGGGCCGCGGAGCACCCCCCGTGGAGCTCCGTCCTGGGTCTCCCCACACACGGAGCTCCTTCCTGGGCTAGGGCTGGGCCGCCGAGCACCCCCCGTGGAGCTCCGTCCTGGGTCTCCCCACACACGGAGCTCCTTCCTGGGCTAGGGCCGGGCCGCCGAGCACCCCCCGTGGAGCTCCGTCATGGGTCAGACAGACAGACAGGCAGTCAGACAGACAGGCAGAGAGACAGACAGGCAGGCAGACAGACAGGCAGTCAGACAGACAGGCAGAGAGACAGACAGGCAGACAGACAGGCAGTCAGACAGACAGGCAGAGAGACAGACAGGCAGACAGACAGGCAGACAAACAGACAGGCAGACAGACAGGCAGGCAGACAGACAGGCAGACAGACAGGCAGACAGACAGGCAGAGAGACAGACAGGCAGACAGACAGACAGGCAGACAGACAGGCAGGCAGACAGACAGGCAGACAGACAGGCAGGCAGACAGACAGGCAGAGAGACAGACAGGCAGACAGACAGGCAGTCAGACAGACAGGCAGAGAGACAGACAGGCAGACAGACAGGCAGACAGACAGGCAGTCAGACAGACAGGCAGAGAGACAGACAGGCAGACAGACAGGCAGACAAACAGGCAGGCAGACAGACAGACAGGCAGACAGACAGACAGACAGACAGACAGGCAGGCAGGCAGGCAGACAGACAGGCAGACAGACAGGCACATGTGTGTGCATATATAGATAGAGGCCCCTGGAGCTCTCCAGCACCATCTGCCCCACATGGAGCTCCGTCCTGGGCTAAGGCTGGGCCGCAGACCACCCCCCGTGGAGCTCCGTCCTGGGTCTCCCCACACATGGAGCTCCGTCCTGGGCTAAGGCAGGGCCGCGGAGCACCCCCCGTGGAGCTCCGTCCTGGGTCTCCCCACACATGGAGCTCCGTCCTGGGCTAAGGCTGGGCCGCGGACCACCCCCCATGGAGCTCCGTCCTGGGTCTCCCCACACATGGAGCTCCGTCCTGGGCTAAGGCTGGGCCGCGGACCACCCCCCATGGAGCTCCGTCCTGGGTCTCCCCACACATGGAGCTCCGTCCCGGGCTAGGGCAGGGCCGTGGGGGGGGCCCTGGAGCTCTCCCCGACACGTAGCTCATGAGGTGGCATGACCTCTCCACTATGCATCTTTCAAAATGCTGTTACTTAGGTAACAGTACTGAAGTATCACCAGCAATATGCACTCACAGTATCAACAGGCAAATTATTACTCTCATCATCATCTTCTTCATCATCATCATCATCATCATCATCATCATCATCATCATCATCATCATCATTGTTATTATTATTCAAAATTACTTATCCATTGGCTTTCTCTTTATTCATATGACGTTCGTATAAAGTATACATGTACACAAGCAGCTACCTCCGCCCCACATGGAGCTCCGTCCTGGGCTAGGGCAGGGCCATGGGGGGCCTGGAGGTCTACCCCCACGTGGAGCTCCGTCCTGGGCTAGGGCAGGGCCATGGGGGCCCTGGAGGTCTACCCCCACATGGAGCTTCGTCCTGGGCCATGGGGGGCCTGGAGGTCTACCCCCCACATGGAGCTCTATCCTGGGCTAGGGCAGGGCCATGGGGGGCCTGGAGGTCTACCCCCACATGGAGCTCCATCCAGGGCCAGGGGGGCCCTGGAGGTCTACCCCCACATGAAGCTATATCCTGGGCTAGGGCAGGGCCATGGGGGCTCTGGGGGTCTACCCCCACATGGAGCTCTACCCTGGGCTAGGGCAGGGCCATGGGGGCTCTGGGGGTCTACCCCCACATGGAGCTCTATCCTGGGCTAGGGCAGGGCCATGGGGGGCCTGGAGGTCTACCCCCACATGGAGCTCCATCCAGGGCCAGGGGGGCCCTGGAGGTCTACCCCCACATGAAGCTATATCCTGGGCTAGGGCAGGGCCATGGGGGGCCTGGAGGTCTCTGGAGGTCTACCCCCACAGGGAGCTCCATCCAGGGCCATGGGGGGCCTGGAGGTCTCTGGAGGTCTACCCCCACAGGGAGCTCCATCCAGGGCCAGGGGGGCCATGGGGGTCTACCCCCACATGGAGCTCCGTCCTGGGCTAGGGCAGGGCCATGGGGGGCCTGGGGGTCTCTGGAGGTCTACCCCCACAGGGAGCTCCATCCAGGGCCAGGGGGGCCATGGGGGTCTACCCCCACATGGAGCTCCGTCCTGGGCTAGGGGGGCCATGGGGGTCTACCCCCACATGGAGCTCCGTCCTGGGCTAGGGCAGGGCCATGGGGGGCCTGGAGGTCTCTGGAGGTCTACCCCCACAGGGAGCTCCATCCAGGGCCAGGGGGGCCATGGGGGTCTACCCCCCACATGGGGCTCCATCCTGGGCCATGGGGGGCCTGGGGGTCTCTGGAGGTCTACCCCCACAGGGAGCTCCATCCAGGGCCAGGGGGGCCATGGGGGTCTCTGGAGGTCTACCCCCACAGGGAGCTCCATCCAGGGCCATGGGGGGCCTGGAGGTCTCTGGAGGTCTACCCCCCACATGGGGCTCCATCCTGGGCCATGGGGGGCCTGGGGGTCTCTGGAGGTCTCTGGAGGTCTACCCCCACAGGGAGCTCCATCCAGGGCCAGGGGGGCCATGGGGGTCTCTGGAGGTCTACCCCCACAGGGAGCTCCATCCAGGGCCATGGGGGGCCTGGAGGTCTCTGGAGGTCTACCCCCACAGGGAGCTCCATCCAGGGCCAGGGGGGCCATGGGGGTCTACCCCCCACATGGGGCTCCATCCTGGGCCATGGGGGGCCTGGGGGTCTCTGGAGGTCTACCCCCACAGGGAGCTCCATCCAGGGCCAGGGGGGCCATGGGGGTCTCTGGAGGTCTACCCCCACAGGGAGCTCCATCCAGGGCCATGGGGGGCCTGGAGGTCTCTGGAGGTCTACCCCCCACATGGGGCTCCATCCTGGGCCATGGGGGGCCTGGGGGTCTCTGGAGGTCTACCCCCACAGGGAGCTCCATCCAGGGCCAGGGGGGCCATGGGGGTCTCTGGAGGTCTACCCCCACAGGGAGCTCCATCCAGGGCCAGGGGGGCCATGGGGGTCTCTGGAGGTCTACCCCCACAGGGAGCTCCATCCAGGGCCATGGGGGGCCTGGAGGTCTCTGGAGGTCTACCCCCCACATGGGGCTCCATCCTGGGCCATGGGGGGCCTGGGGGTCTCTGGAGGTCTACCCCCACAGGGAGCTCCATCCAGGGCCAGGGGGGCCATGGGGGTCTCTGGAGGTCTACCCCCACAGGGAGCTCCATCCAGGGCCAGGGGGGCCATGGGGGTCTCTGGAGGTCTACCCCCACAGGGAGCTCCATCCAGGGCCATGGGGGGCCTGGAGGTCTCTGGAGGTCTACCCC
>JAYKQN010000095.1:37500-42500 GCA_036785175.1 Eupleurogrammus muticus | reverse complement strand
AGTTCCTTGGAAAACAGGGTATTTTTGGTCCACTGTGCGAAGGCTAATCTCCCCGGACCTCCGGGGACTTTTGCCTTCGTCACGTTAAAACACTTTGTCATTTTTCTCAACTTTTTTTCGTGCCCTTGGTACGCCGCCGAATAACAGCGTACCGATAGTTCCTTGGAAAACAGGGTATTTTCTGGTCCACTGTGTGAAGGCTAAATCTCTCCCCAGACCTTTGGGGAGATTAGCCTTCATCACGTTGAAACACTTAGAAAAAAAACTGAAAACGCTTGGTTCGCCTAAGCCCAAAACCATGCATTTTAATGGGGGAAATTTCAAACGGCCATAACCTTGGATAGGAACCGGCTAGACACTTCAAACAAAGACCCGTACCCACTAACTTGGCCGTGCCGAACGCGATGACACCGGCCCCGTGTCTCTAGGACCTTCCCCTGCGGAGCTATGGTCCCCCCTGGGTTAAAACCCTCCAGACCGGCCTGACTGGACCTGTACCCAACACAGAGCTCCGTCCTGGGCTACGACAGGGCCACGGAGGCCCCCGGGGGTCTCTGGAGGTCTGCGCCACGCGGCGCTCCATCCGAGGCCAGGGTGGCCCTGGAGCTATGCCCCCACACGGAGCTGTATTCCTGGGCTAAGGCTGGGCCGCGGGGGGCCTGGAGGTCTGCGCCACACGGAGCTGCATCCGGGGCCACGGAGGCCCTGGAGCTATGCCCCACACGGGGGTCTATTCCTGGGCTAAGGCTGGGCTGCGTGGGGCCTGGAGGTCTGCGCCACGCGGCGCTCCATCCGGGGCCAGGGAGGCTCTGGAGCTATGCCCCACAAGGGGCTCTATTCCTGGGCTAAGGCTGGGCCACGGGGGGCCTGGAGGTCTGCCCCACGCGGTGCTCCATCCGGGGCCAGGGAGGCTCTGGAGCTATGCCCCACAAGGGGCTCTATTCCTGGGCTAAGGCGGGGGCACGGGGGGCCTGGACGTCTGCCCCACGCGTTGCTCCATCCGGGGCCAGGGAGGCTCTGGAGCTATGCCCCACAAGGGGCTCTATTCCTGGGCTAAGGCTGGGCCACGGGGGGCCTGGAGGTCTGCCCCACGCGGTGCTCCATCCGGGGCCAGGGAGGCTCTGGAGCTATGCCCCACAAGGGGCTCTATTCCTGGGCTAAGGCGGGGGCACGGGGGGCCTGGAGGTCTGCCCCACGCATTGCTCCATCCGGGGCCAGGGAGGCTCTGGAGCTATGCCCCACAAGAGGCTCTATTCCTGGGCTAAGGCTGGGCCACGGGGGGCCTGGAGGTCTGCCCCACACGGTGCTCCATCCGGGGCCAGGGAGGCTCTGGAGCTATGCCCCACAAGGGGCTCTATTCCTGGGCTAAGGCTGGGCCACGGGGGGCCTGGAGGTCTGCGCCACGCGGAGCTCCATCCGGGGCCAGGGAGGCCCTGGAGCTATGCCCCACAAGGGGCTCTGTTCCTGGGCTAAGGCTGGGCCACGGGGGGCCTGGAGGTCTGTCGCACACGGGAGCTCCATCCGGGGCCAGGGAGGCTCTGGAGCTATGCCCCACAAGGGGCTCTATTCCTGGGCTAAGGCTGGGCCACGGGGGGCCTGGAGGTCTGCGCCACAAGGAGCTCCATCCGGGGCCAGGGAGGCCCTGGAGCTATGCCCCACAAGGGGCTCTGTTCCTGGGCTAAGGCTGGGCCACGGGGGGCCTGGAGGTCTGTCGCACACGGGAGCTCCATCCGGGGCCAGGGAGGCTCTGGAGCTATGCCCCACAAGGGGCTCTATTCCTGGGCTAAGGCTGGGCCACGGGGGGCCTGGAGGTCTGCGCCACAAGGAGCTCCATCCGGGGCCAGGGAGGCCCTGGAGCTGTGCCCCACACGGGGCTCTGTTCCTGGGCTAAGGCTGGGCAACGGGGGGCCTGGAGGTCTGTCGCACACGGGAGCTCCATCCGGGGCCAGGGAGGCTCTGGAGCTATGCCCCACAAGGGGCTCTATTCCTGGGCTAAGGCTGGGCCACGGGGGGCCTGGAGGTCTGCGCCACAAGGAGCTCCATCCGGGGCCAGGGAGGCCCTGGAGCTGTGCCCCACACGGGGCTCTGTTCCTGGGCTAAGGCTGGGCAACGGGGGGCCTGGAGGTCTGTCGCACACGGGAGCTCCATCCGGGGCCAGGGAGGCCCTGGAGCTATGCCCCACACGGGGCTCTGTTCCTGGGCTAAGGCAGCGGCGCGGGGCCCTGGAAGAGAAAAAAAAAAAAAAAAAAAAAAAAAAAATTTTATTTATTTTTTAATAATTTTTTTAGAGGGGAAAACCTGCCCAAAACCTGCCCCAGACGGCCTCTGGGGGGGGCCCGTCACAAGGCAAGGCCCCCCCGCCGCTTTCTCTGGGGGTATCTGTTTCCGAAAACTGGGTTTCTGAAATCGTGCGGAAGGTTCCTTGGAAAACCGGGTGTTTTTTGGTCCACTGTGCGAAGGCTAATCTCCCCAAACCCTTGGGGAGATTAGCCTTCGTCACGTTAAAACACTTTGTCATTTTTCTGAATTTTTTTTCGTGCCCTTGGTACTCCGCCGTATGACAGCGTACCGATAGTTCCTTGGAAAACAGGGTATTTTCTGGTCCACTGTGTGAAGGCTAAATCTCTCCCCAGACCTTTGGGGAGATTAGCCTTCATCACGTTGAAACACTTAGAAAAAAACCTGAAAACGCTTGGTTCGCCTAAGCCCAAAACCATGCATTTTATTGGGGGGAGTTTCAAACGGCCATAACTTTGGATAGGACCCGGCTAGACACTTCAAACAAAGACCGGCACCCACTAACTTGGCCACGCCGAACGCGATGACACCGGCCCCGTGTCTCTACGACCTTCCCCTGCGGAGTTATGGCCCCGCCCTGGGTTAAAACCCTCCAGGCGGGCCTGACTGGACCTGGACCCCACACGGACCTCCGTCCTGGGCTAGGGCAGATTCACGGAGGCCCCTGGAGGTCTCCCGCTCCCTCTCCCCCACACGGAGCTCCGTCCTGGGCTGGGACGGGGCCGCGGGGGCCCCTGGAGGTCTCAGCCCAAAACCATGCATTTTAATGGGGGGGAGATTCAAACGCCCATAACTTTGGATAGGAGCCGGCTAGCCACTTCAAACAAAGACCGGCACCCACTAACTTGGCCACGCCGAACGCGATGACACCGGCCCCGTGTCTCTACGACCTTCCCCTGCGGAGTTATGGCCCCGCCCTGGGTTAAAACCCTCCAGACGGGCCTGACTGGACCTGGACCCCACACGGACCTCCGTCCTGGGCTAGGGCTGGGCCGGGGAGGCCCCCGGAGGTCTCCCGCTCCCTCTCCCCCACACGGAGCTCCGTCCTGGGCTGGGACGGGGCCGCGGGGGCCCCTGGAGGTCTCAACCCAAAACCATTCATTTTAATGGGGGGGGGGGGTTTCAAACGCCCATAACTTTGGATAGGAGCCGGCTAGACACTTCAAACCAAGACCGGCACCCACTAACATGGCCACGCCGAACGCGATGACACCGGCCCCGTGTCTCTACGACCTTCCCCTGCGGAGTTATGGCCCCGCCCTGGGTTAAAACCCTCCAGGCGGGCCTGACTGGACCTGGACCCCACACGGACCTCCGTCCTGGGCTAGGGCGGGTTCACGGAGGCCCCCGGAGGTCTCCCGCTCCCTCTCCCCCACACGGAGCTCCGTCCTGGGCTGGGACGGGGCCGCGGGGGCCCCTGGAGGTCTCCGTCGTCCTCTGCCCCACACGGAGCGCCGTCCTGGGCTAGGGCTGGGCCGGGGAGCACCCCCCGTGGAGCTCCGTCCTCGGTCTCCCCACACATGGAGCTCCGTCCTGGGCTAAGGCAGGGCCGCGGAGCACCCCCCGTGGAGCTCCGTCCTGGGTCTCCCCACACACGGAGCTCCTTCCTGGGCTAGGGCTGGGCCGCCGAGCACCCCCCGTGGAGCTCCGTCCTGGGTCTCCCCACACACGGAGCTCCTTCCTGGGCTAGGGCCGGGCCGCCGAGCACCCCCCGTGGAGCTCCGTCATGGGTCAGACAGACAGACAGGCAGTCAGACAGACAGGCAGAGAGACAGACAGGCAGGCAGACAGACAGGCAGTCAGACAGACAGGCAGAGAGACAGACAGGCAGACAGACAGGCAGTCAGACAGACAGGCAGAGAGACAGACAGGCAGACAGACAGGCAGGCAGACAGACAGGCAGACAGACAGGCAGACAGACAGGCAGTCAGACAGACAGGCAGAGAGACAGACAGGCAGACAGACAGGCAGTCAGACAGACAGGCAGAGAGACAGACAGGCAGACAGACAGGCAGACAAACAGACAGGCAGACAGACAGGCAGGCAGACAGACAGGCAGACAGACAGGCAGACAGACAGGCAGAGAGACAGACAGGCAGACAGACAGACAGGCAGACAGACAGGCAGGCAGACAGACAGGCAGACAGACAGGCAGGCAGACAGACAGGCAGAGAGACAGACAGGCAGACAGACAGGCAGTCAGACAGACAGGCAGAGAGACAGACAGGCAGACAGACAGGCAGACAGACAGGCAGTCAGACAGACAGGCAGAGAGACAGACAGGCAGACAGACAGGCAGACAAACAGGCAGGCAGACAGACAGACAGGCAGACAGACAGACAGACAGACAGACAGGCAGGCAGGCAGGCAGACAGACAGGCAGACAGACAGGCACATGTGTGTGCATATATAGATAGAGGCCCCTGGAGCTCTCCAGCACCATCTGCCCCACATGGAGCTCCGTCCTGGGCTAAGGCTGGGCCGCAGACCACCCCCCGTGGAGCTCCGTCCTGGGTCTCCCCACACATGGAGCTCCGTCCTGGGCTAAGGCAGGGCCGCGGAGCACCCCCCGTGGAGCTCCGTCCTGGGTCTCCCCACACATGGAGCTCCGTCCTGGGCTAAGGCTGGGCCGCGGACCACCCCCCATGGAGCTCCGTCCTGGGTCTCCCCACACATGGAGCTCCGTCCTGGGCTAAGGCTGG
>JAYKQN010000095.1:20000-25000 GCA_036785175.1 Eupleurogrammus muticus | reverse complement strand
TGAAAACGCTTGGTTCGCCTAAGCCCAAAACCATGCATTTTAATGGGGGAAATTTCAAACGGCCATAACCTTGGATAGGAACCGGCTAGACACTTCAAACAAAGACCCGTACCCACTAACTTGGCCGTGCCGAACGCGATGACACCGGCCCCGTGTCTCTAGGACCTTCCCCTGCGGAGCTATGGTCCCCCCTGGGTTAAAACCCTCCAGACCGGCCTGACTGGACCTGTACCCAACACAGAGCTCCGTCCTGGGCTACGACAGGGCCACGGAGGCCCCCGGGGGTCTCTGGAGGTCTGCGCCACGCGGCGCTCCATCCGAGGCCAGGGTGGCCCTGGAGCTATGCCCCCACACGGAGCTGTATTCCTGGGCTAAGGCTGGGCCGCGGGGGGCCTGGAGGTCTGCGCCACACGGAGCTGCATCCGGGGCCACGGAGGCCCTGGAGCTATGCCCCACACGGGGGTCTATTCCTGGGCTAAGGCTGGGCTGCGTGGGGCCTGGAGGTCTGCGCCACGCGGCGCTCCATCCGGGGCCAGGGAGGCTCTGGAGCTATGCCCCACAAGGGGCTCTATTCCTGGGCTAAGGCTGGGCCACGGGGGGCCTGGAGGTCTGCCCCACGCGGTGCTCCATCCGGGGCCAGGGAGGCTCTGGAGCTATGCCCCACAAGGGGCTCTATTCCTGGGCTAAGGCGGGGGCACGGGGGGCCTGGACGTCTGCCCCACGCGTTGCTCCATCCGGGGCCAGGGAGGCTCTGGAGCTATGCCCCACAAGGGGCTCTATTCCTGGGCTAAGGCTGGGCCACGGGGGGCCTGGAGGTCTGCCCCACGCGGTGCTCCATCCGGGGCCAGGGAGGCTCTGGAGCTATGCCCCACAAGGGGCTCTATTCCTGGGCTAAGGCGGGGGCACGGGGGGCCTGGAGGTCTGCCCCACGCATTGCTCCATCCGGGGCCAGGGAGGCTCTGGAGCTATGCCCCACAAGAGGCTCTATTCCTGGGCTAAGGCTGGGCCACGGGGGGCCTGGAGGTCTGCCCCACACGGTGCTCCATCCGGGGCCAGGGAGGCTCTGGAGCTATGCCCCACAAGGGGCTCTATTCCTGGGCTAAGGCTGGGCCACGGGGGGCCTGGAGGTCTGCGCCACGCGGAGCTCCATCCGGGGCCAGGGAGGCCCTGGAGCTATGCCCCACAAGGGGCTCTGTTCCTGGGCTAAGGCTGGGCCACGGGGGGCCTGGAGGTCTGTCGCACACGGGAGCTCCATCCGGGGCCAGGGAGGCTCTGGAGCTATGCCCCACAAGGGGCTCTATTCCTGGGCTAAGGCTGGGCCACGGGGGGCCTGGAGGTCTGCGCCACAAGGAGCTCCATCCGGGGCCAGGGAGGCCCTGGAGCTATGCCCCACAAGGGGCTCTGTTCCTGGGCTAAGGCTGGGCCACGGGGGGCCTGGAGGTCTGTCGCACACGGGAGCTCCATCCGGGGCCAGGGAGGCTCTGGAGCTATGCCCCACAAGGGGCTCTATTCCTGGGCTAAGGCTGGGCCACGGGGGGCCTGGAGGTCTGCGCCACAAGGAGCTCCATCCGGGGCCAGGGAGGCCCTGGAGCTGTGCCCCACACGGGGCTCTGTTCCTGGGCTAAGGCTGGGCAACGGGGGGCCTGGAGGTCTGTCGCACACGGGAGCTCCATCCGGGGCCAGGGAGGCTCTGGAGCTATGCCCCACAAGGGGCTCTATTCCTGGGCTAAGGCTGGGCCACGGGGGGCCTGGAGGTCTGCGCCACAAGGAGCTCCATCCGGGGCCAGGGAGGCCCTGGAGCTGTGCCCCACACGGGGCTCTGTTCCTGGGCTAAGGCTGGGCAACGGGGGGCCTGGAGGTCTGTCGCACACGGGAGCTCCATCCGGGGCCAGGGAGGCCCTGGAGCTATGCCCCACACGGGGCTCTGTTCCTGGGCTAAGGCAGCGGCGCGGGGCCCTGGAAGAGAAAAAAAAAAAAAAAAAAAAAAAAAAAATTTTATTTATTTTTTAATAATTTTTTTAGAGGGGAAAACCTGCCCAAAACCTGCCCCAGACGGCCTCTGGGGGGGGCCCGTCACAAGGCAAGGCCCCCCCGCCGCTTTCTCTGGGGGTATCTGTTTCCGAAAACTGGGTTTCTGAAATCGTGCGGAAGGTTCCTTGGAAAACCGGGTGTTTTTTGGTCCACTGTGCGAAGGCTAATCTCCCCAAACCCTTGGGGAGATTAGCCTTCGTCACGTTAAAACACTTTGTCATTTTTCTGAATTTTTTTTCGTGCCCTTGGTACTCCGCCGTATGACAGCGTACCGATAGTTCCTTGGAAAACAGGGTATTTTCTGGTCCACTGTGTGAAGGCTAAATCTCTCCCCAGACCTTTGGGGAGATTAGCCTTCATCACGTTGAAACACTTAGAAAAAAACCTGAAAACGCTTGGTTCGCCTAAGCCCAAAACCATGCATTTTATTGGGGGGAGTTTCAAACGGCCATAACTTTGGATAGGACCCGGCTAGACACTTCAAACAAAGACCGGCACCCACTAACTTGGCCACGCCGAACGCGATGACACCGGCCCCGTGTCTCTACGACCTTCCCCTGCGGAGTTATGGCCCCGCCCTGGGTTAAAACCCTCCAGGCGGGCCTGACTGGACCTGGACCCCACACGGACCTCCGTCCTGGGCTAGGGCAGATTCACGGAGGCCCCTGGAGGTCTCCCGCTCCCTCTCCCCCACACGGAGCTCCGTCCTGGGCTGGGACGGGGCCGCGGGGGCCCCTGGAGGTCTCAGCCCAAAACCATGCATTTTAATGGGGGGGAGATTCAAACGCCCATAACTTTGGATAGGAGCCGGCTAGCCACTTCAAACAAAGACCGGCACCCACTAACTTGGCCACGCCGAACGCGATGACACCGGCCCCGTGTCTCTACGACCTTCCCCTGCGGAGTTATGGCCCCGCCCTGGGTTAAAACCCTCCAGACGGGCCTGACTGGACCTGGACCCCACACGGACCTCCGTCCTGGGCTAGGGCTGGGCCGGGGAGGCCCCCGGAGGTCTCCCGCTCCCTCTCCCCCACACGGAGCTCCGTCCTGGGCTGGGACGGGGCCGCGGGGGCCCCTGGAGGTCTCAACCCAAAACCATTCATTTTAATGGGGGGGGGGGGTTTCAAACGCCCATAACTTTGGATAGGAGCCGGCTAGACACTTCAAACCAAGACCGGCACCCACTAACATGGCCACGCCGAACGCGATGACACCGGCCCCGTGTCTCTACGACCTTCCCCTGCGGAGTTATGGCCCCGCCCTGGGTTAAAACCCTCCAGGCGGGCCTGACTGGACCTGGACCCCACACGGACCTCCGTCCTGGGCTAGGGCGGGTTCACGGAGGCCCCCGGAGGTCTCCCGCTCCCTCTCCCCCACACGGAGCTCCGTCCTGGGCTGGGACGGGGCCGCGGGGGCCCCTGGAGGTCTCCGTCGTCCTCTGCCCCACACGGAGCGCCGTCCTGGGCTAGGGCTGGGCCGGGGAGCACCCCCCGTGGAGCTCCGTCCTCGGTCTCCCCACACATGGAGCTCCGTCCTGGGCTAAGGCAGGGCCGCGGAGCACCCCCCGTGGAGCTCCGTCCTGGGTCTCCCCACACACGGAGCTCCTTCCTGGGCTAGGGCTGGGCCGCCGAGCACCCCCCGTGGAGCTCCGTCCTGGGTCTCCCCACACACGGAGCTCCTTCCTGGGCTAGGGCCGGGCCGCCGAGCACCCCCCGTGGAGCTCCGTCATGGGTCAGACAGACAGACAGGCAGTCAGACAGACAGGCAGAGAGACAGACAGGCAGGCAGACAGACAGGCAGTCAGACAGACAGGCAGAGAGACAGACAGGCAGACAGACAGGCAGTCAGACAGACAGGCAGAGAGACAGACAGGCAGACAGACAGGCAGGCAGACAGACAGGCAGACAGACAGGCAGACAGACAGGCAGTCAGACAGACAGGCAGAGAGACAGACAGGCAGACAGACAGGCAGTCAGACAGACAGGCAGAGAGACAGACAGGCAGACAGACAGGCAGACAAACAGACAGGCAGACAGACAGGCAGGCAGACAGACAGGCAGACAGACAGGCAGACAGACAGGCAGAGAGACAGACAGGCAGACAGACAGACAGGCAGACAGACAGGCAGGCAGACAGACAGGCAGACAGACAGGCAGGCAGACAGACAGGCAGAGAGACAGACAGGCAGACAGACAGGCAGTCAGACAGACAGGCAGAGAGACAGACAGGCAGACAGACAGGCAGACAGACAGGCAGTCAGACAGACAGGCAGAGAGACAGACAGGCAGACAGACAGGCAGACAAACAGGCAGGCAGACAGACAGACAGGCAGACAGACAGACAGACAGACAGACAGGCAGGCAGGCAGGCAGACAGACAGGCAGACAGACAGGCACATGTGTGTGCATATATAGATAGAGGCCCCTGGAGCTCTCCAGCACCATCTGCCCCACATGGAGCTCCGTCCTGGGCTAAGGCTGGGCCGCAGACCACCCCCCGTGGAGCTCCGTCCTGGGTCTCCCCACACATGGAGCTCCGTCCTGGGCTAAGGCAGGGCCGCGGAGCACCCCCCGTGGAGCTCCGTCCTGGGTCTCCCCACACATGGAGCTCCGTCCTGGGCTAAGGCTGGGCCGCGGACCACCCCCCATGGAGCTCCGTCCTGGGTCTCCCCACACATGGAGCTCCGTCCTGGGCTAAGGCTGGGCCGCGGACCACCCCCCATGGAGCTCCGTCCTGGGTCTCCCCACACATGGAGCTCCGTCCCGGGCTAGGGCAGGGCCGTGGGGGGGGCCCTGGAGCTCTCCCCGACACGTAGCTCATGAGGTGGCATGACCTCTCCACTATGCATCTTTCAAAATGCTGTTACTTAGGTAACAGTACTGAAGTATCACCAGCAATATGCACTCACAGTATCAACAGGCAAATTATTACTCTCATCATCATCTTCTTCATCATCATCATCATCATCA
>JAYKQN010000095.1:0-7500 GCA_036785175.1 Eupleurogrammus muticus | reverse complement strand
CCACGGAGGCCCCCGGGGGTCTCTGGAGGTCTGCGCCACGCGGCGCTCCATCCGAGGCCAGGGTGGCCCTGGAGCTATGCCCCCACACGGAGCTGTATTCCTGGGCTAAGGCTGGGCCGCGGGGGGCCTGGAGGTCTGCGCCACACGGAGCTGCATCCGGGGCCACGGAGGCCCTGGAGCTATGCCCCACACGGGGGTCTATTCCTGGGCTAAGGCTGGGCTGCGTGGGGCCTGGAGGTCTGCGCCACGCGGCGCTCCATCCGGGGCCAGGGAGGCTCTGGAGCTATGCCCCACAAGGGGCTCTATTCCTGGGCTAAGGCTGGGCCACGGGGGGCCTGGAGGTCTGCCCCACGCGGTGCTCCATCCGGGGCCAGGGAGGCTCTGGAGCTATGCCCCACAAGGGGCTCTATTCCTGGGCTAAGGCGGGGGCACGGGGGGCCTGGACGTCTGCCCCACGCGTTGCTCCATCCGGGGCCAGGGAGGCTCTGGAGCTATGCCCCACAAGGGGCTCTATTCCTGGGCTAAGGCTGGGCCACGGGGGGCCTGGAGGTCTGCCCCACGCGGTGCTCCATCCGGGGCCAGGGAGGCTCTGGAGCTATGCCCCACAAGGGGCTCTATTCCTGGGCTAAGGCGGGGGCACGGGGGGCCTGGAGGTCTGCCCCACGCATTGCTCCATCCGGGGCCAGGGAGGCTCTGGAGCTATGCCCCACAAGAGGCTCTATTCCTGGGCTAAGGCTGGGCCACGGGGGGCCTGGAGGTCTGCCCCACACGGTGCTCCATCCGGGGCCAGGGAGGCTCTGGAGCTATGCCCCACAAGGGGCTCTATTCCTGGGCTAAGGCTGGGCCACGGGGGGCCTGGAGGTCTGCGCCACGCGGAGCTCCATCCGGGGCCAGGGAGGCCCTGGAGCTATGCCCCACAAGGGGCTCTGTTCCTGGGCTAAGGCTGGGCCACGGGGGGCCTGGAGGTCTGTCGCACACGGGAGCTCCATCCGGGGCCAGGGAGGCTCTGGAGCTATGCCCCACAAGGGGCTCTATTCCTGGGCTAAGGCTGGGCCACGGGGGGCCTGGAGGTCTGCGCCACAAGGAGCTCCATCCGGGGCCAGGGAGGCCCTGGAGCTATGCCCCACAAGGGGCTCTGTTCCTGGGCTAAGGCTGGGCCACGGGGGGCCTGGAGGTCTGTCGCACACGGGAGCTCCATCCGGGGCCAGGGAGGCTCTGGAGCTATGCCCCACAAGGGGCTCTATTCCTGGGCTAAGGCTGGGCCACGGGGGGCCTGGAGGTCTGCGCCACAAGGAGCTCCATCCGGGGCCAGGGAGGCCCTGGAGCTGTGCCCCACACGGGGCTCTGTTCCTGGGCTAAGGCTGGGCAACGGGGGGCCTGGAGGTCTGTCGCACACGGGAGCTCCATCCGGGGCCAGGGAGGCTCTGGAGCTATGCCCCACAAGGGGCTCTATTCCTGGGCTAAGGCTGGGCCACGGGGGGCCTGGAGGTCTGCGCCACAAGGAGCTCCATCCGGGGCCAGGGAGGCCCTGGAGCTGTGCCCCACACGGGGCTCTGTTCCTGGGCTAAGGCTGGGCAACGGGGGGCCTGGAGGTCTGTCGCACACGGGAGCTCCATCCGGGGCCAGGGAGGCCCTGGAGCTATGCCCCACACGGGGCTCTGTTCCTGGGCTAAGGCAGCGGCGCGGGGCCCTGGAAGAGAAAAAAAAAAAAAAAAAAAAAAAAAAAAATTTTATTTATTTTTTAATAATTTTTTTAGAGGGGAAAACCTGCCCAAAACCTGCCCCAGACGGCCTCTGGGGGGGGCCCGTCACAAGGCAAGGCCCCCCCGCCGCTTTCTCTGGGGGTATCTGTTTCCGAAAACTGGGTTTCTGAAATCGTGCGGAAGGTTCCTTGGAAAACCGGGTGTTTTTTGGTCCACTGTGCGAAGGCTAATCTCCCCAAACCCTTGGGGAGATTAGCCTTCGTCACGTTAAAACACTTTGTCATTTTTCTGAATTTTTTTTCGTGCCCTTGGTACTCCGCCGTATGACAGCGTACCGATAGTTCCTTGGAAAACAGGGTATTTTCTGGTCCACTGTGTGAAGGCTAAATCTCTCCCCAGACCTTTGGGGAGATTAGCCTTCATCACGTTGAAACACTTAGAAAAAAACCTGAAAACGCTTGGTTCGCCTAAGCCCAAAACCATGCATTTTATTGGGGGGAGTTTCAAACGGCCATAACTTTGGATAGGAGCCGGCTAGACACTTCAAACAAAGACCGGCACCCACTAACTTGGCCACGCCGAACGCGATGACACCGGCCCCGTGTCTCTACGACCTTCCCCTGCGGAGTTATGGCCCCGCCCTGGGTTAAAACCCTCCAGGCGGGCCTGACTGGACCTGGACCCCACACGGACCTCCGTCCTGGGCTAGGGCAGATTCACGGAGGCCCCTGGAGGTCTCCCGCTCCCTCTCCCCCACACGGAGCTCCGTCCTGGGCTGGGACGGGGCCGCGGGGGCCCCTGGAGGTCTCAGCCCAAAACCATGCATTTTAATGGGGGGGAGATTCAAACGCCCATAACTTTGGATAGGAGCCGGCTAGCCACTTCAAACAAAGACCGGCACCCACTAACTTGGCCACGCCGAACGCGATGACACCGGCCCCGTGTCTCTACGACCTTCCCCTGCGGAGTTATGGCCCCGCCCTGGGTTAAAACCCTCCAGACGGGCCTGACTGGACCTGGACCCCACACGGACCTCCGTCCTGGGCTAGGGCTGGGCCGGGGAGGCCCCCGGAGGTCTCCCGCTCCCTCTCCCCCACACGGAGCTCCGTCCTGGGCTGGGACGGGGCCGCGGGGGCCCCTGGAGGTCTCAACCCAAAACCATTCATTTTAATGGGGGGGGGGGGTTTCAAACGCCCATAACTTTGGATAGGAGCCGGCTAGACACTTCAAACCAAGACCGGCACCCACTAACTTGGCCACGCCGAACGCGATGACACCGGCCCCGTGTCTCTACGACCTTCCCCTGCGGAGTTATGGCCCCGCCCTGGGTTAAAACCCTCCAGGCGGGCCTGACTGGACCTGGACCCCACACGGACCTCCGTCCTGGGCTAGGGCGGGTTCACGGAGGCCCCCGGAGGTCTCCCGCTCCCTCTCCCCCACACGGAGCTCCGTCCTGGGCTGGGACGGGGCCGCGGGGGCCCCTGGAGGTCTCCGTCGTCCTCTGCCCCACACGGAGCGCCGTCCTGGGCTAGGGCTGGGCCGGGGAGCACCCCCCGTGGAGCTCCGTCCTCGGTCTCCCCACACATGGAGCTCCGTCCTGGGCTAAGGCAGGGCCGCGGAGCACCCCCCGTGGAGCTCCGTCCTGGGTCTCCCCACACACGGAGCTCCTTCCTGGGCTAGGGCTGGGCCGCCGAGCACCCCCCGTGGAGCTCCGTCCTGGGTCTCCCCACACACGGAGCTCCTTCCTGGGCTAGGGCCGGGCCGCCGAGCACCCCCCGTGGAGCTCCGTCATGGGTCAGACAGACAGACAGGCAGTCAGACAGACAGGCAGAGAGACAGACAGGCAGGCAGACAGACAGGCAGTCAGACAGACAGGCAGAGAGACAGACAGGCAGACAGACAGGCAGTCAGACAGACAGGCAGAGAGACAGACAGGCAGACAGACAGGCAGGCAGACAGACAGGCAGACAGACAGGCAGACAGACAGGCAGTCAGACAGACAGGCAGAGAGACAGACAGGCAGACAGACAGGCAGTCAGACAGACAGGCAGAGAGACAGACAGGCAGACAGACAGGCAGACAAACAGACAGGCAGACAGACAGGCAGGCAGACAGACAGGCAGACAGACAGGCAGACAGACAGGCAGAGAGACAGACAGGCAGACAGACAGACAGGCAGACAGACAGGCAGGCAGACAGACAGGCAGACAGACAGGCAGGCAGACAGACAGGCAGAGAGACAGACAGGCAGACAGACAGGCAGTCAGACAGACAGGCAGAGAGACAGACAGGCAGACAGACAGGCAGACAGACAGGCAGTCAGACAGACAGGCAGAGAGACAGACAGGCAGACAGACAGGCAGACAAACAGGCAGGCAGACAGACAGACAGGCAGACAGACAGACAGACAGACAGACAGGCAGGCAGGCAGGCAGACAGACAGGCAGACAGACAGGCACATGTGTGTGCATATATAGATAGAGGCCCCTGGAGCTCTCCAGCACCATCTGCCCCACATGGAGCTCCGTCCTGGGCTAAGGCTGGGCCGCAGACCACCCCCCGTGGAGCTCCGTCCTGGGTCTCCCCACACATGGAGCTCCGTCCTGGGCTAAGGCAGGGCCGCGGAGCACCCCCCGTGGAGCTCCGTCCTGGGTCTCCCCACACATGGAGCTCCGTCCTGGGCTAAGGCTGGGCCGCGGACCACCCCCCATGGAGCTCCGTCCTGGGTCTCCCCACACATGGAGCTCCGTCCTGGGCTAAGGCTGGGCCGCGGACCACCCCCCATGGAGCTCCGTCCTGGGTCTCCCCACACATGGAGCTCCGTCCCGGGCTAGGGCAGGGCCGTGGGGGGGGCCCTGGAGCTCTCCCCGACACGTAGCTCATGAGGTGGCATGACCTCTCCACTATGCATCTTTCAAAATGCTGTTACTTAGGTAACAGTACTGAAGTATCACCAGCAATATGCACTCACAGTATCAACAGGCAAATTATTACTCTCATCATCATCTTCTTCATCATCATCATCATCATCATCATCATCATCATCATCATCATCATCATCATTGTTATTATTATTCAAAATTACTTATCCATTGGCTTTCTCTTTATTCATATGACGTTCGTATAAAGTATACATGTACACAAGCAGCTACCTCCGCCCCACATGGAGCTCCGTCCTGGGCTAGGGCAGGGCCATGGGGGGCCTGGAGGTCTACCCCCACGTGGAGCTCCGTCCTGGGCTAGGGCAGGGCCATGGGGGCCCTGGAGGTCTACCCCCACATGGAGCTTCGTCCTGGGCCATGGGGGGCCTGGAGGTCTACCCCCCACATGGAGCTCTATCCTGGGCTAGGGCAGGGCCATGGGGGGCCTGGAGGTCTACCCCCACATGGAGCTCCATCCAGGGCCAGGGGGGCCCTGGAGGTCTACCCCCACATGAAGCTATATCCTGGGCTAGGGCAGGGCCATGGGGGCTCTGGGGGTCTACCCCCACATGGAGCTCTACCCTGGGCTAGGGCAGGGCCATGGGGGCTCTGGGGGTCTACCCCCACATGGAGCTCTATCCTGGGCTAGGGCAGGGCCATGGGGGGCCTGGAGGTCTACCCCCACATGGAGCTCCATCCAGGGCCAGGGGGGCCCTGGAGGTCTACCCCCACATGAAGCTATATCCTGGGCTAGGGCAGGGCCATGGGGGGCCTGGAGGTCTCTGGAGGTCTACCCCCACAGGGAGCTCCATCCAGGGCCATGGGGGGCCTGGAGGTCTCTGGAGGTCTACCCCCACAGGGAGCTCCATCCAGGGCCAGGGGGGCCATGGGGGTCTACCCCCACATGGAGCTCCGTCCTGGGCTAGGGCAGGGCCATGGGGGGCCTGGGGGTCTCTGGAGGTCTACCCCCACAGGGAGCTCCATCCAGGGCCAGGGGGGCCATGGGGGTCTACCCCCACATGGAGCTCCGTCCTGGGCTAGGGGGGCCATGGGGGTCTACCCCCACATGGAGCTCCGTCCTGGGCTAGGGCAGGGCCATGGGGGGCCTGGAGGTCTCTGGAGGTCTACCCCCACAGGGAGCTCCATCCAGGGCCAGGGGGGCCATGGGGGTCTACCCCCCACATGGGGCTCCATCCTGGGCCATGGGGGGCCTGGGGGTCTCTGGAGGTCTACCCCCACAGGGAGCTCCATCCAGGGCCAGGGGGGCCATGGGGGTCTCTGGAGGTCTACCCCCACAGGGAGCTCCATCCAGGGCCATGGGGGGCCTGGAGGTCTCTGGAGGTCTACCCCCCACATGGGGCTCCATCCTGGGCCATGGGGGGCCTGGGGGTCTCTGGAGGTCTCTGGAGGTCTACCCCCACAGGGAGCTCCATCCAGGGCCAGGGGGGCCATGGGGGTCTCTGGAGGTCTACCCCCACAGGGAGCTCCATCCAGGGCCATGGGGGGCCTGGAGGTCTCTGGAGGTCTACCCCCACAGGGAGCTCATCCAGGGCCAGGGGGGCCATGGGGGTCTACCCCCCACATGGGGCTCCATCCTGGGCCATGGGGGGCCTGGGGGTCTCTGGAGGTCTACCCCCACAGGGAGCTCCATCCAGGGCCAGGGGGGCCATGGGGGTCTCTGGAGGTCTACCCCCACAGGGAGCTCCATCCAGGGCCATGGGGGGCCTGGAGGTCTCTGGAGGTCTACCCCCCACATGGGGCTCCATCCTGGGCCATGGGGGGCCTGGGGGTCTCTGGAGGTCTACCCCCACAGGGAGCTCCATCCAGGGCCAGGGGGGCCATGGGGGTCTCTGGAGGTCTACCCCCACAGGGAGCTCCATCCAGGGCCAGGGGGGCCATGGGGGTCTCTGGAGGTCTACCCCCACAGGGAGCTCCATCCAGGGCCATGGGGGGCCTGGAGGTCTCTGGAGGTCTACCCCCCACATGGGGCTCCATCCTGGGCCATGGGGGGCCTGGGGGTCTCTGGAGGTCTACCCCCACAGGGAGCTCCATCCAGGGCCAGGGGGGCCATGGGGGTCTCTGGAGGTCTACCCCCACAGGGAGCTCCATCCAGGGCCAGGGGGGCCATGGGGGTCTCTGGAGGTCTACCCCCACAGGGAGCTCCATCCAGGGCCATGGGGGGCCTGGAGGTCTCTGGAGGTCTACCCCCACAGGGAGCTCCATCCAGGGCCAGGGGGGCCCTGGACCTACCCCCCACATGGAGCTCCGTCCTGGGCTAAGGCAGCAGGTCACAGGGCCCCCCCTCTGGGTCCTCCAGTGACCCGGCGCACCTCTCGAACCTGTGTACCCACACTTAAGCACTCCCCCTGGGTTAAAACCCCATGTATGCCCCTGCCAGAGTTTCGTGCCCTTGGTACTCCGTTTCTTTTTTCGTGCCCTTGGTACTTTATTTTTTTTTCGTGCCCTTGGTACTTTGTTCATTTTCTGCCCTTGGTACTTTGTTCTTTTCGTGCCCTTGGTACTTTATTTTTTTTTCGTGCCCTTGGTACTCGGCCAGATTTTAACTTTAACTTTTTCTTTAACCTGCTCCATTTTGTGCCCTTGGTACTTTATTTTTTTTTTCGTGCCCTTGGTACTTTGTTCATTTCGTGCCCTTGGTACTTTGTTCATTTCGTGCCCTTGGTACTTTATTTTTTTTTCGTGCCCTTGGTACTTTGTTCATTTCGTGCCCTTGGTACTTTATTTTTTTTTCGTGCCCTTGGTACTTTGTTCATTTCGTGCCCTTGGTACTTTATTTTTTTTTCGTGCCCTTGGTACTTTGTTCATTTCGTGCCCTTGGTACTTTGTTTTTCTTCGTGCCCTTGGTACTCGACCGG